>JAOYNU010053403.1:0-10495 GCA_026745395.1 Tympanopsis confertula | reverse complement strand
ATACCCGGATAAATCTATAGGGGTACCCGAATAGATAGCTTCTTAGTTAAACCTAGTAATAAGGTATTAGAATAAAGGTATAAGAATAAAAGGGAATTCGAAACCGACACGGATATGGATAAAAAGGCTATTAATAATAATAACCTTAATATAACTAGTAGTATAGGCGGCGAGGACTTTAATCATTATAATAATAACCTATTAATATAGTTCTTAATAACCGATTAGAAGTTAGAGGCTTTCTAGGTTATTAATAGTATATTTATAGGCTTATATTTAGAAATTAATCTAGATATACGGATGTGACATTTAAAACTACCGCCTAACCCCCCTATTATTAATCTTATATATAATAGCTAGTCTATAGTACGAATATTCTAATTTAAGAAGATTATAATATACCTATTATTCTATATACCTATATCTAAACTATTTAACTAGCTCGTATTTATAATATCCTCCTAGATATTATTTAGATAATATTCAAGAAGGTCTTCTTCTACCGATATAACTTTAGCTAGCTTTTAATAATATAGAAGCCTAATATAATTATAATAGAACTTCTACTAAGATTCTTTATATTCGTTACTACTATTAAATTAGATTATTTCCGATATCGAATAAAGTAAATATTCTAAAATTTTTTAAAGGGTTTTATAAGTTAAATTATACTAAATTCGTATTTATCTAGCTCTCGCTTTATCTTATATTCTTAGGGCGCTTTTCTTAGTAGTTATCTTCTTTATAATGAACTATACTAGTTCTATAGGGTTAAGATCTAGTAAATTTCTAGGCTAAAAAAGCTTCGTTATTTAGTTAATTTTATAGATTCGAAGCTAATTATAATAATAATAAGAAAAGCTTTATCTTATTAGATAATAGTACTTTAATAATCTTTCTTATAATACTTTACGAATAGTATAAATTTAAGACGAAAGATCTTTTACTAATATCGCTACTAATTAATACCCCTTTTAATAGTATATATAAATTTAGTATTAGTTTAGTTCTATTTTTATAAAGCTTTTCGACTTAATTTAAATATATAGTAAGAAGTTTTATCTTTTATATACTACTTTTCCTCTTATATAGATTTTATAATTAGTTCTAGTATTTTATTAATAGTTTTAATCTCGATATTAGTTTATTTATATATAATTTTCGACTCGGGTTTAAAGATATAATAAAAACCTTTCTTATATTATAAAAAATAAACCTAGAATTAGAATTATTTATATAAAATATAAGTTAATAAGTAATTAAGAATTAGAAATAATAAGAAATAATAAAATATAAGTTTCTATAAAGCTTTTCTAGTATCTCTAGATATAATTATCCTTAAATACTTTATTAAACTACTACTAAAGACGAATACTACTATACTAATAATTTAGAAATACTAAAATCTCGTTATTCTAAATAAGTTTTTTCTAGTTTTTAAAGGTCTAGTACTATTATTCTAAATACTAAACGAATTATACTAATTTTTAGGCTTTATTTAAGCTAAGTTAATAAGTTAGTTTAGTCTCCTAGAAGCTATTTTTTCTTAGTAACTATTATACTATAATTAGGCTAATAGAGATACCTCCTAACCGAAGATTATTAGTTATTTTATCGTATAATTTCTCCTATTCGTTTTTATCTAATAATACTAAAACTTCTACTTTATTTATAAGTTCTAGTATATTTTTCGATAACTAGCCGCTATATAATTTACTTACGAAAAAGCGATTTTCTAATAGCTTTAAGGGGTCCTAGCTAACTTTAATTATACGTTTATAGACTTTATTAGCTATAGTCTTCGATAAACCGGTTCTTTCTATAATAATCGTATAAGAGAACTCGAGGGCTTTTAGAATATAAGCTATAGCCTTAGCGGAAATATCGTAATCTACTATTTTACTAGTAAACTAGTATATTATTAAAAGATAGAACTTAGAACTTAACTACTAGTATAATCGAATTTTATATAGTAGCCGAAGCTAGTTATACTAGCTATACTAGCTATACTAGCTATTATATAAGATTAATAATAATAGGGTAGGGCGGTAGTTTTAAACAGCACCTCCGTACCTAACTATTAAAAGGCTATAACTAGGCCCGACTACTAATAATAGCTATAAGCCCTAAAAGTAGAATTTAAAATACTACTAGTACGACGTATATTTAAATTTACTTAGGAATAAAGTAAGAATATAATCGATAATAAGATAATTTATAAATAGAAAAAGGATATAAATAACTAGGTTATAAGATATAAAGTATAAATAGTTATAAAAGGGTTCCGATAGTATAAAAGGATTAATTATAATAAGTACTATATAAGTATAGCTAAATCCGCCTCGTATAGAATTCTACTTATAATTACTACCTCTTTAAGTTAGGCTAGATATTAGATAGATATAGTAAGGGCTTACCTACTTAAAGACTTCTATTATATTATCTTTATAAGGGTTCTACTATATATCTAGAAGTATATAATATAATAGCCTAAAAAGTTAGTAAAGTATAGTTTTACCGATTAAATAGTAATAAAAGTAATTAAACTACTCTATAGCCTAAAATAAGTCGGGTTCGAGTAGTAGTAAAAATTATACTTAAAATTAAAATATTTAAGATTTAAATTAAGTATATACGACTCGGTAATTTATATAAATAAACTAATTAGCTTTATTAGTACTATATTTATATTATAAGATTAATAGATAGGGTTAATTAATATTAATATTTATATTAATAACTTTATTATAATAAGTAAAAGCGAGGTATACTTAGAAAGCCTAACTAAGAATCTCTACCAGAGAGGTATCGAAGTCGAAGTAATAAGTATTTTAATTTAATACTTTAAAATAAAAATTATAAATTATACTAATAGTAATATAAGTTTAGTTTAAAATAAATACTAGGAATAAATTCTAGAGTAATTAAGTATAATTCATATCAGACAATCAATTAGTGCGCCGGCAGCTAATTATAAACTAATTTAGTCTTTAGGCTTTAAGACTATATAAAAGCTTATTAACCCCGATTATAGGGGGGATTAGGTTTATCTAAAAGAAGCTACGGTATTTAGATCCGAAATAGGGTCTTTATAATACGCTATAAATATAATATATATAGATATAATATATAATATTAATATTTGAATATATAATATTAATATTTTAATAAAAAAACTAAAAATACTTACAATCGACTACTATATAATAGCTAAAACTTTATTAAAATATACTAAAAAGACGATAAATATAGGGATAACGTATAATTAATTAGGATTTAATTATATTACTAATAACTAAATAAAATTATATAAGTACTATAATACTAATTTCTAAGTACTTAATTCTAAAAGTACTATAAATTAAGTAATAAAAATTACTAATAAAAGTATAAACTAATTAGTAAAAAAATAGACTATTATAACGATATTTTTAAAGAAATATAAATATATATTAATATTAGTTTTAAATAGAAAACTAGCTTTAATTTAGAATATATTTAAAGATTTAAGAATACTTTTATTAGAAAGGAAACCTATACTTATATTTATAAATAACGAAACGGTAATTAAAATAGTATTTAACCTTTAAATAGTAAGTAGAATAGCCTATATAAAGAAATACTATTATTACGTAAAATAAGAAGCCGAGGATAATTATATCGTAATTATATTTATATTTAGTACGAAGTAAATTATAATTCAATTAATAAAGTATTAAACTAAGAAGTATTTAAAATATTATAATAATATTTAAAAATATAAGTAGTAATTCCGGCTTTATTAGTACTAGATAACTAAAATCTATTCCGGAATACGTTTAAGTAAATTAATTATATAGTTTACCGATAACTTAATATAAAAAATAGTATAATAACCTAGTTTAGAGAGACCGGTTATAGATAGATTTAAGTAGGGTTAAACCCTATTAGGATATAACTAGCGGCTAATAACGATAACTAGAGTCCCCCACCCCCTTTTGGCCACCCTAAAAATCTATATTCTAAAAACTCTCTAAAAAATAGATACTTAAATATAAATCGACTTAATAGATAATATAATAAGTATATAAACTTAAATTACGTAATATAGAGTCCCCTACTACTTTTTAGCTAACCTAATAGTATATATTCTTATAGTATATATTCTTAAATTTTAATAAAAATATAGAGATTTAAATATAAGTAGATATAAACTATATAATATATAAAATATATAAAATAATAACATAATATATAATACTTAATTTTAAATTAATATATAGTAAATAGTATATAAATAATTATTTCTAAATATATAGTATTTTATATATTTTAATATATATTATTAAATAATAAAAAACTATATATTCTAATAATTATATATAATTATATATAATTAAAAAAACTCTAATTAGAAGAATAATAATATATTACGTAATATATATTTATATAAACTTATTATGTTATATATGAACTCTATTTATATTTAAATCTCTTTTTTATCGAGTTTTAGAATATAAATTTTTAGGGTGGCCAAAAGGGGGAGTGGCCAAAAGGGGGTGGGGGACTCTAAAAGGCTTAAAGTATTAACGTATCTTTTTATTAACTTAAAACCGATTATAGATTAAAACGCTAGCCCTATATAACCGAATTTATTATATATCCTAAATTCCGACTATACTAAGCCCTATATATTATTCCCTTCCGACGACCTTACTTAGCTTTATTAATTACTTTTTATTTTAATTTTCTTTAGTTACCTATATAAACTATATATTAAACTTATTAATATATAATAATTTTAAAAAGATATTAATATTAACCCTTTCTACGTCGTTATCCTTTTATATAGCCTTTAATATACTTTATACCCTATCGAGGTTTACCTCGATTAGGCCGGTTAAGATAAACTTCTCGTAGCCCTTCTCTAGAAGGGCTAATAGCTTATCTCTCTTTAATCTTCTAACTTTTATAATAATAGCTTTAGTTAATTTAAGTACCGATACTATAGTATTCTATTTAAAAAACCCGGGGAAAAAGGGGAAAGAAATATCCCTTTTAGTAGATTTAGTAGTTATTTTCGTTATATTAGTAAGTAAAAGTAGTAATAATTTAAATAAGTTTATAAGTATTTAAGTAAATTTATTTAAATCTAATAGAAGATAATATAGAATCTTTAAAGAGAAAGCCCTCTTTTTATACTAATAAGGGCTCCTCTTATAGCTAGTAGTAATAGAGTTTTCCGTATAATTTACTCGGTAATATACTAGGAGACTTTTAGATATATAAGGATTAAGTTCTAGTTATTTATAGCTTAGTTTTCTTTAGTATAATTACGAAAGTTTATTACGAAAGTTTATTAAATTTATACCGGTTATTAAACTTTAAAAATAGAAAGTATTATATCTTACTAATTTTTTTATCGTAGTATAGCTCGGATAGGATTAGAATCTATCCGGCTATACTAATCTTTAATTATAAATATATATTTACCTTAGTTTAATATTTCTATAGAATTAGTATATAGATTTAAACAATCCAAAGTTTCGATATTATAGTAAATAGAGGGATTCCTAGATAAATATAAATAATTAAATAAAAACTACTAGGTTGAAAATAAAGATATTTAAAAGCCTAAAAATAAGTAGTTCTAATGCTATTGTAGTATTAAAAAGCCATTTAATATTATAGACCTAGGCATACTAGCCTATGCCTAGAACCCTGTGCGGGATTAGTGCTTCGCTTAACGTAATTATATAATCTACTTATACGGGATAAGTCTACTCTAACTTTAATAATGTTTTAGATATCTTCTTCTTCTCTTCGTTTTACGATTAATGAATATGAAATAAATATTTCCTCGTATATTAATTAATAGGGCTTATCTTTTATATATCTTTTATATATAAATTAATTAAAAAGAGTATAAGTAGGATAGTAGTAGATGAACTCAACCTCTCGATAAAAGGTATTTGGTAGAATTTAGTAGAAAGATTAGTTAGATCAGATTCGGTTTTAAATAAGGATTGATAAGAACTCTAAATAGATATTATTTACTTATAATATAAAATAGCTTAGTTCTTACCTAATATACTACGTAAATTTGCCCTAAGTAATAGCGTTAAAAGGCTTAAAGTATTAACGTATCTTTTTATTAATTTAAACCTGATTATAGATAGAAACGCTAGCCCTATATAACCTAATTTATTACCTATACTAAATTCCGACCGTATCGAGCCTTACGTATTAATACCCTCCGACGACCTTACTAAACTTAATCTTCTTTAATAACTTATATAAAATACGTATTAAATTTAGTATTAGTTATATCTACTAAGAAGTTATTTATTCTAATATCCTTATGTCATGGACTGGCTCGAGTGTGGTATAGCAGATAGTATTAGCTAGCTACCTAAGGGATAAAAATAGTCTATAATAAAGCTTACAATCTAGGGATAAAACCTATAATCTAGGGATAAAGCCCTATAAAGGATAAAAGAGGTAGCTAAGAGTATATACCTATATAAGGATAGAAGGGGAATATACTAGAAAAATAAGATCCAGCTCCTCGTAAAAGTTATACTATTATTATTACGATAGAAGTTTTAATTAACTATACTTTATCTATATTATATCTATACTTCTATTATAATATTTATACTTATTAGGATTATAATACGTTTACTTTCTAATTAATATATTAGAAGTACTTAAAAGCCTAATAGAATAATTTATACATATTTTATAGATTAATAGGCTTTAGGGACTAGAGATATCGTAAAAATACTATAAATATATACTTATATTAATAAGCCAAATAACCGATTATATTTTATATATAGTAACTTAATATTTAATTATACTTTATATATAATAAGTTAAAATAGTTATTACTCGTAGTTACTCGGCCGCCTTATAAGACGAAGAAAAGAGATAAATAGAACGAGATAAAAGTTCCTCTATTCGAGAGGAGACCGAATTAGTTACTACGCCCTATAGACCCCCTCCCCCTCCTCCTCCTCCCCCCCCCTCTAGATCTACTAGTACTCCTAAAAGAAGTAGTCGAAGAATAATACTATAAGTACGCTATAGTAGTAGTAGAAGAATACTAATATTAACTAATTAATAGTATTATAAACTACGATTTATCTACTTAGCCTAATATCTAGAAGGAGGTAGACCTAAATATATATACTATATAAGTAGCCTAAAAGAAAGAGGATAACCCCTAGGTATCTAGTAAAACCTATATAGTAATTCTATAGATTAGTGATAGCATAATAAAATGAGTATACCTTTCCTTTATGAGTTCGCTTAGATTAAAGTTAATCTAAGCGAGCTTAGATATAACTTAAGTAAGTTATATCTAGTATATCTTCTAACTTCCTATATTATATTTATATAGACTAGTTAGAATAGGCTCGATTACGTCTAATTAGGCCTAATTGAGTATAACTAGGTCTAATCGAGTATAATTAGGGCTAATCGAGTATAATTAGGCCTAATTAGGCCTAATTATAGGTAATCTAGTCTAATTATATACCTAACTAACCTAATTACCTTCTCCTAGGGAAAATCCTACGTAATTAGAGTTAAAATTATATAGTTAGATCTAGAATCTAGTATAAGAAGAGGGAGGATATAGAATTTATATTATATTATACGATACTTATATAAGTTTATTATAATAAAAGTAGTTATATTTATATATATATATATCTATTATATTAAATAATAGTACTACTAAAATCGAGAAATCTCTTAGTTAAGTAATCTAGGATATTCTTATCTCCTAAGTAATTAAGCCCGAATAGCCCTTAAGTACGAATAGTCCTAATTAATCTAGTTTTTAATTTAGATATACCGATTAAAAGACTACCTAGGCTCGAGATCCTTATTCCTACTACGACTTACGATATTCGATAGGTTTTATAAATCTATCGAAGATTATAAGAGATCGTTTAAGAACGATTTTTATTAAAGTAGTTTATAACTATAGTAATTATAATAAGTAATCTTAAAGTAATAGAGGATATAATTATCCTCTAGATCGCCTATTACGAAATAACTCGAGAATAGCTTACTATTACCTTACGATAATTCGCTTTTACTAGATATATTTCGATATAAAAATAAATCTAAAATATATATATATATATTACTAGGATAATCTAGAACCCGAAGGTTATAACCCCTAAATATACTAATTAAGTTATAACTCGATACTATTACCCCGAAAACTACTCGGTAATCGAGTTAACTCCTACTAGCTTTTAATAAACTAAGAAAGTAAATTAAAAAGAACTATTTTATATAAAATATTAAGGAAATCGTTAAGAATAAGCGATATAAAGTAATTAACTTAGCCTAAAAACTAAATAATATACTCGGTATATTAGGTCAAGTAGCGGATATAATCTTTTATATCCTATTACTTATTATTATTCTAAATCTAATTCTTTTATATAAATATCGTATAATAATATTACTATTAGTAAGAGGAAGGATTTAAGTAGAAAGACCTAATTAATCTTATAATTATTACTATAGAAAATATAATAATAGCTCTAAGGGTTTAATAATAGGCCTAGACCTAGTTTAATATTTATCTTAGTTTACTTTAAACTTAGGATCGAGTAAAACTACGATGAAAACTACTCGAGATCCCTAGCGAATACGGATAGGCCCCGCCGCTACTCTATAAGAAGGATTTAAAATAAATATAATAGCTTATAAAAGAGGGGAAGATTACGCGAATTAGACGAGATTCTAGTATAAGCTAGTATAAGTAATATACTACTTATTAGGGGTATTCTTTATAGAACTTATAATAAATAGAAGTAAATAAGTTATTAAAGAGGGGTACTCGCGAACTCTATCTACTAGCGAACTCGAAGTATCTCCCCCGAATAAGCCGATCCTAATTTAACCGAATCGACTTATAGAAGTTAATCTATAATTCGCTTTTAAATAAGTATAAAAACTAAAAAGCTAATACGAACTATTTATATCTCTACCGGAAAATATATCGATTACTATAATAAATAATATAATTAACCTAGATAGGTTTTTAACTAATAAAAAGGATATACTAATTAATCCTATTAAAACTACTTAATCGGGGGGGAAAAATATACTATTTAGTAGTAGTTTAAGAACCGACCTTTCGGACCCTAGATTTTCTAGTAGCCGAAAACGCCGAAGAAAAAAAGTTATTAAAAATAAATCGGTAAAACCCGAAACGATTAATAAGAGGGGATTAATTTATATAATCGGGGAAGAACCGGTCCCTCCTAGAAAAGAGCTATTAGAACTACTTAATAATATAACTAGGGCGATTTATTAGTTAAATATAATTTTTATACTAAAAATTAGAAATATTTTAATAGTACTTCTATAGGATTAAATTATATAAGAGGCTATTTAAAATAGACTAACTCCCCTTCTATTAAGGAGATAATATAAACGATATATCCTAAGAATCCCGAGTAAAAAGTTATCGGATAATAGAAGTAGTAATTTAAATAATAATAATAAATTTAGATATCCTTAATAGGACCCCCTACTATACCGAAGGTATTATAAATAAGGTAATAACCCCGACGACGACTTAGACTTATCGGATAACTCGCTCGATAAGTAATATTAATCCCGTAAGTATCGAAAATTATAAGATAAATTAGATATATTATTTAAAACTAAGGAATTAGGGGTATTCGACTTATTATATATTATAAGAGGTAATAAGTAAAACGAATATAATATAAAAGGATATATCTTTAGGAATATAAATACTTTTATTAGTATTATAACCTAGATAGTAAGGAGCGGATTCCTTAATCGCCACGCCGTAACCGGAAACCTATATAAGAGTTTCGTAGGCTATATAAATTACTAATATACCTAAAATCTTAACGAGGAGGATCGCTTCGCCTTAGTACTATAGCTTATCGGAAACGAAAACTAGGAATAAAGTACCCTACGAGCTATAACTAGTTATAAAAATAGCCTCGAATCCGGAAATAGCTAATCGTATTACTTACGTATATAAGTATTACTACTTTATTAAGTAGGAAGTAGCGGATTAGTACTTAGCGATTAAATTTACCTTAATAACGGAATAGATAGCGGATAGTTTAACGAAGTACTTAGGTAGAGAGGCTTTTAAAATATTTATAAAATACCTAAAAATAAAAACCGTAATCTAGTTACCTATAGGAGGTAATTACTTTTAAAATCGCTATATTAGGATTTATTTATTTAAGGGTACGGCTACGTATATAAGACGAGAAATAAAGAAACTATTCGGAAATAGCTTTACGATACTATATTAGAAGCTAATTCCGAGGGGGAGTATAAGGATATAAGTACGGCTAAATAGATATTATACCTCGTAGTTTATATATTTAAAGGCTAGCTAGTAATACCTAGGTATAATATCGTATCTATAGTAGGCCTCCTAGATAGATATCTACTATAATTAAAGAGTTTTACGATAGATTTAATTAAATAACTA
>JAOYNU010053292.1:0-10541 GCA_026745395.1 Tympanopsis confertula | reverse complement strand
CGCTCGTTGCCGGCTCCGTGACCAGGACGGGCGCGCGCGATATCGACACCACGCGGCCCTCGGCAAGGCCGAAACGCTGATAGGGAAACGCCTCGTAGCGCAGCCTGACACGGTCGCCGGCCGCGATGAAGCCGATCGCCTTGCTCGGCGCATACAGACGCGCCTGCAACCTGGACCCGGACGGCACGATGCTGGCCAGCGGCGTTCCGGCCGTGACGTTCTGGCCCGCTTCGGCCATGATCGCGGTCGCGACGCCCTGCCGCGGCGCGACGATCACTTCGCGGCGCCGCAATTCGTTGGCGCTCCAGTCCTGCCGGTTCTGCGACAGCTGACGGGTCAGGGCCGCCGCCTCGCTCGCGTGACGGGCCTGGATGTCGGCCAGTTCATCCTGCTTCTCGTCGATGCTGCGCAACACCGCCAGGCGCTCGCGCTGCAACGTCGTCAAGCGGCTTTTCTGGTCCAGCAGCAGGCCCTGCTTTTCCTTCAGCAGCTCGCCCGACACATATCCCGTGTCGAACAGCTCCTGGTAACGCCTGGCCGTCGCGCCTTCCAGCGCCAGCCGCCTGGTCTGGTCGACGATCTGTTCGTCGGTGCGGGCCAGCTCGTCGCGCAGCTTGCCCACCGCGCGGCCGATGCGACGCTCCTGGTCGCGCAGCACTTCCTGTTTCGCCGTCAGTTCCGCCTGCACCGAATCGCGCCGCGCCGCGAGTTCACGGCTGATCGCCAGTTGCGTATCCGCCTCCGTGCCGCTCTGGCGTTCGCCGGAGATCTCGTACATGACCTGCCCGGCCCGCAGCAGTTCGCCTTCGGCGAAATATCGTTTCACAATGATGCCGGCCTGGTTGGTATAGACTTGCACCATGCCCGCCGCCGGCATCAGCTTGCCGGAGACCGGCGTACGGCGCGTATATTCACCGCACCCCAGCAAGAGCACGAGACCCGCAAGGACCCCTGCCGTCAGGCTCGACACGATGCGCGCCGAAGGCGGCTGGATGACGATAATGTCGCCCAACCAGTGCGGCTGGTTCGCTTCGACCGCCTCGCGCCGGAACAGGGAGCTCATGCCGCTGCCGCGCGCGTGTCGCGCGCCCGCCCCAGCGCGGCCCGATACAGCCGCTCCAGCGCATCGTAGACCAGTACCTCGTAGCCCCGTGGATGGTGGCCGAACAGGCGGATACACGTCATGTGCAGATGGCTCTGCATGACGCGCTCGAACTGCGCGGTGTCGATCGTGTCGGGCTGCTCCGCCCTTGCCTGCGCGAACAGCGCGCGCCGCCGGGCGCGCAACGGGGCGGTCGCCGGGACAAACGCGGCATCGTCATCCAGCAGCGCTCGCAGCGTCGCACTGTGCGTGCGGAAGTGCCGCCCGAGCAGGTCGCGCTGAAAGCTGCCCAGGCCGAATTCGCCGCGATAACTGGCGGCCATCTGTTGCGCGATCCGATGCCGGACTTCCAGCGCACAGCCATGATCGGCGAGGAACGCGGCACACGACCACACGGCCGCCTGCCAGCGTGCCTCGTCCCCCGGCGCGCCGTGCGCCAGCAATGCCAGCGCCAGCTCGCTGTCGATGCCGAACAGCCGTTCCGACAGTGTCAGCAGCTTTGCTCCGCCGTAGCGCACGCTCTCGCGCTCGTAGGGTGCGAAGACAAAATGCTGGATCCGCCCCGACTGGCGCTGGGCATCGAGCGTCGCCACGAGCTGCGCCATGACGCGGGACAGCGCCGCCGCGGTTTCGACAAAAATACGCAGCCGCAGATGATGTTCCGGGTCCCTGTAGCGGATGAAGAACCAGTCCTGCAATGCGCCGTCGCGGCTCAGCGACTCCAGCAACGGCGCGCACTGTTCGACCAGGAAGTCGTCGACATCCGCGGCAGGAAGGTAGATCTTGACGAAGACGACCTCTCCCATCGGAGCGAGGGGCAAGTCGCGTACCTGTGGCGGTGGCGCCGCCGCGGCTGGCGCGGCCGTGCCGACCCGCACAAAGGGCAACAGGACTTCATGCCGCACCGGATGCTGCCCCGGCACCTGGCCGACGACCTCGCGCAGCACCAGCCGGCGGCGCCGCATCAGGATGCGGTAAAGCTGATCGAGATCGACGGGGTCGGTGCGATCGAGCAGCAGCGTGTTGTCGAACTCCTTCAGTTCGGTCAGTGCCGGAACGCCCTGGCTGTCGAGATGCGCCGCGAACGCCGCCCGGCTTTCGTCCACCGTGGCGCCCTTCGGTACCCGGTACTGGCGCGGCTCGATCAGCCAGCGCGCCGGGGCGAGAACGATGTCGCCGTATTCGATACGGGGTAAAAACGGATGTTCGACAAAGAAATTACTCCAGCCGAAGTGCGCGAAGTACTTGGGATACAGCTCGATATTGCGCAGGAACGCATACGCCTTGATGCTGCTGCTGTGCTCCACATTGTGCGCGCAGGTCATGTGCGGCATGATGCGCCGTTCGTGCGTGCGCGACCACAGCTGTATTTCGCCGCCGACGACGGCGACATCGATATCGCTCAGCGCGATTTCGCTGTCGACCGGTCGCGCGTCCGCTTCCACCAGGTTGATCCGGTAGGGCCACACCTCCGGCCGCGTCATGATATTGGCCATGTGCCCGGCCGGCCGGTAGCAGATTTCGGCATGCATCAATGCCGGGTTTTCGGCCTGCAACGCCTGCGCCATCGAATCGAGCGCATCGGCCAGCGCCGGTGCCGCATAGGCGAACCGGCCCGCCCAGGAACCGACGCTGGAATTCGAGATACCCTGCAGCCACGTGCGCGGCGCCGCGCCGTCGGCAGCGGGCGGCAGCACGGTCATGATGGCGAACAATTGATCGGGGAACGACTTGCCGCGTGGGCGCAGCGCCCGCACCTCCTCCGGCGTGATGCGGATGACCTGCGCGCCCGGGCTGCCTTCCATCCGCAGCAGCTTGCCGATCAGAAAACGATCGAAGGCGCGTGGCGACGCCGGCGCCGGCCATCCGCCGTCGCCGCCGGGCGTGTCGATGCCGAACCGGCGCAGCATCTCGTGGTTGTGACTGTGGTCATCCGATCCGAACAGCATGTCGTCCTCAAGCAGTTCGCTCAGCGGCACCCGGCTCTTGCCATAGCGCCGTTCGAACTGTTGCGCCACCGTGTCCAGCGACGACTCGCGTTCGCTGAAGCGCGTTACCAGCAGCCCCAGGTCGTCGAGCACGCTGTCGCAGTACTCCCGCTGAAGCGTAAAGGTGGCATCGTGGCGGAAGCTGTCCACCCGCAGGCACGTTTTCGACGACGGGGCCGGAAGCAACGCCTGCAGTGTTGCATCGAGGCGGCGATAATCGTCCAGCTCGACATGCTCGGCGTCATTCAGTTGTTCCAGTTCCGCCAGCACGGCAAGCAGAGTGTCGCTCACGCCTTCCTCGCCGGGTATGACCGCGATGGCCGATGCCAGCGCCCGCGCCGGGTCGTCCGCCAGCAAGTCGACGCCCAACGTGGGCAACAGCAGCCTGGCATCGACCATGTCGGCGATCAGCGCCTCGGCCTGTGCGGCATCGAGCTCCGGACAGCGTTGCACCAGTTGTTGCGCCAGTTCCGGCGCCGTGCTCGCCGTGGATGCGCTCAGCGCCAGCACCTGCAGCACGGCCGGATGCGCGTCGATTTCCGAGAGCTGGTAGTTGCGGCCATTGGCTGCCGTGGCAACCCAGTCGGTATATTTCAGCCTGCCGCGCCCGGCATACACGGACCGGTTGCCGAGATAGCGCAGCTGCGCGGCGCGCTCGGCAATGATGCGGTCGCACAGGGTATGCAGGAACGCGGCAGCGACGCGCACGTGCCGTCGCCCGCTGCCGTCGCCCGCGAAACGCGTCGCGGGCGACGGCGTGGCGTCGGCTGCCGCACCGATGCGGCCGTGCGCCACCGTGGCGAACATCCCGAACGGCGTGGAACGGAAGCACATCCGGTTCAGATAGCGCTCGAACGCCAGCAGCACCTTGCGGCCGCTTTCCGAGCCGGCATCCCAGCGTCCTTCGCTCATGCGCCCATGCAGGCTGGCGCTGGCGAGGTAGATCGCCTCGTTGATGCGCGGCTGGCGGAACAGCTGCTGCGCGGCCAGCGCACGGGCACCCCAGTCGCCCCCCGCGGCGCGATAGACGGCCCAGGTGTCGTGTGCCAGGAAAGGCGCGCGCAGGATAAAGAAATCTCTGTGGGAAAACCGTACTTCAGTAGTCATGTCGATCGTCGATTGAATGCGCGTGGCGCTTGTTCAGAAACCCATGCACAGGCACACGTCCCAGTGGTGACGCCCGCGCGCGGGTCCGTCATGTAACGCCATCAGGACGCCGCCGCTGCCTTCCAGGAGACCCGCCTCGCATGCGTAGCTGTCGGCGCCGGTACCCAGGGCGGCCCTGCGCGCGTCCGTACATTGCGTGTAGGCTGGGCCGGAACGGTTGCGCGCCATTTTGCCGACGAGGTGCAGCACGCCCGCGTGGCCGTGGCACAGCGCCGCGTCGCTCAGCCCGAACGACTGCTCCGGCTGGAGCAACCGATCGCAGACGATTGCGTGGGCGGTTGCGAGCAGGTTCGCATCGTCCAGTACCGCGGCCGCGGCGTGCAGCGCAAATCCGGCACTCAGGTCGCCGTAGCACCACGCAAGCCGGCTGCCGCCGGGCTGGCTGGTGTAATACGGGTAGCGCGCGCCGTCCACCGGTTCCGCTTGCAGCCCGACCAGGGCGGCAGCGGCCTGACGCAGGCACGTCGCCGTGCGTTCGGTGCCGATGCCGTGGCGCAGTGCGCCGGCGAGCAATAGAACGATGCCGGGCTGCCCGTGGGCCACGCCAAGGTCGATGTGGCCGTGCAGGCGCGAAGCGGCCGGCGCGAGCGGACCGAGAAATTGCGGCGCCGTGCGCCATACCCGGCCGCTGGCCGTACTGTCGGACTGCTCGATGAGCGCTGTCTCGACGGAGCGGTACACGCGCCGCGCGGCGACCACATCGGTACGCATCAGCGCATAAGCGCCGATGCCGGCGACACCGCTGATCAGGTCAAACTTGAGCGATTTGCCGCCCTGGGTGACGAAACCGGCCAGAAGCTCGTCCATGTCGTCGACAAACGCAGCGACCGGCCCCGGCAGCAAGGCGGGATCGACGGTGCGCGCGTATTCAAACGCGTACAGGATACCGACCAGGCCGGTCCACAGCGTAACGGGCAGGTCGCGCGACTGGACGGCATCGACCAGGGCCGCGATCGCGGCCGCAATGCGCTCGCGCCGCGCGGCCGTCGGCGCCTGGCCATACAGATGGGCCTGCAACAACAGGGCACCGGCCAGTCCCGTGGCCAGGCACATGTCCTCCGGCTGGTCCAGCATGGTGCCGATATTCGCTTCTTCAATTTTCAGGTGTGCAGGGTTCATCGCGTTATCAGGACGGATCAGCTTTCTTTCGTCGGAAGCTGCCGGACGCCGGCGCCGGCGTCCGGCAGCTCGTTACCGATCAGTCACCCGAGTTCGGGCAGCAGACACGGTTGGCGCTCGGCGGGCAGATCTCCGACTTCGGCGGACACAGCTCGGTCGGGCATGGGCAGTCCGACGGCACGGTGGTGGGCTTCGGTGGCACGGGCGGTTTCGGATTGCCGCCGTTCGGGTCCTCGTCGCCGTCTTCGCTCGCACCGCCTACCAGTTCGAGCTCGCTCATCGAGAGCGTACGCAAGGTACGCTTGTTCAGTTCAATTTTTTCCATTTAAACACCATGAAAGGGTTCTCACAAAGGCAAACAGCCCGGACTGCTGATCGCCTGTTCCGATCCGTGCGCCAGATAAATCGAAAGCACAGAAAGTCAGACGGCAGCCGACCTGGTCGCCGCATTGCCAAAAAATTACAATGGCTGCGCATGCTAACAAAAGCATACAGCGAAGTAAATGTTGAAATTTACCGACAGTTTCAATCGACGATATTATTTCCAACGTACCGATGTTACAATCCGCCGCCTCGACGCATTAAAACTCCCTGAGCCGACATATTTATGAGAAGAGAAACGACCGCGACCGACAAGACTGTCCAGATCTACGACGACATCGTCCCGCGGGAGCTGTACCGTGCACTCATCGAAGCGTCGCTCACGCTGGACTGGCAGTTTGGCTGGAAAACCATGTCGAATCCGCAGATGCGCTACTGGCACCACGAGGTCGGCCATGGGTCGAAAGAGAGCACGGAGGACTGCTCGGCCCAGGTCCGGCGCCATCCGCTGCCCGTCTTCGCGCTGTACCGGACATGGCTGACAACACACGTGTTCCCGGCCGGCAGCCGCGTCCTGCGGTTCTATCTGAACGGCCACACGTTCGGCTCGGAGGGCTGGCCCCACACGGACAGCGACCGGCCGGGCGAGGTAACGACCGTGCTCTATCTGAACGAACAGTGGCAGCCCGGCTGGGGCGGCGAAACGGTCATTTTCGATGCGGCGGGCGATATCGCCTGCGCCGCCCTGCCCCGTCCCAACCGTCTGCTGCTCTTCCCGTCCGACCGCCTGCATGCGCCACGGCCCGTCTCGAAAGCCTTCGACGACCTGCGTGTCGTCCTGGTGGTCAAAGTCGCTCCGTTCGCAGGCGCGGACGAGCATGCGCCAGACCCCGCGTTCGTGGCGTTCCTGACCCAGGCCGGTTCGGCCGGGCTGGATCACTCGGGCCGTGATCTGCTGACCCACCTCATCGGCACTTACCGCATCCTGCGCCAGCGCGGCGCTGACGATGCAGTCTGCCTCGCCGGCCTGTTTCACAGTGTTTACGGCACGTCGATCATGCACAGCGCCCTGCCGCTCGACCGGGAGGGGGTCCGTGCTGTGATCGGCGAACGGGCCGAGCGGCTGGCCTGGCTGTTCTGCATGCTGGAGCGACCCCGCTGCTGGGCGATGGCGCCGTCGGCACTGCCCCTGCGTACGGGCGCGACCGTACAAATCCCCGCCCCGGAATGGGCGGATTTACGGCTGATCGAGGAAGCCAATCTGGCCGAACAGGGAATTGCCGATGCGGATCGCTGGAACGTGCTGACGCGCGCCAGGATGCCGGCTGTCAGCCCCGGATAATATGGTGTTGTTTTATCGGCGACGCCTTGCCGATTAATTGCGGCAGCTTATTGCAACATTACTGCGCCGCCGATATTAACTTCGCAGATATTACATTTCACGCCTGTTTCGATCAAAAGTTTGCGCAATTTCTCCGTCAACGTGTTCTGATTGGCGGAGGGCTGGTCCAATTCACCCCACCAGTCCGCATACGGAATGAATTTTCTTGCCGCACAGGCCGCAATTAATTCGGCAACACCGCGCGGGCCCAGCGTGACGCATTCCGAATGCAATTGCCGGAAATTGGCGGCGTCCTCGTTTTTCAGGCATGCCCAATAGGTTCCTGACCCGGTGATATAGGTGGGCATGCGCGCATGGAACTCGGCGAGATTCGATGCGACATGGTCGACCGGACCGTATTGCCGCAGTACGCGGGCCGCCACGTCGCGCATTTTTCCGGCCACCTCGTCCCCCGTGTCGACGACGAACCAGCTCCGGTCACGCGGCGTTTCGATCAGATAGGTGTTGCCGATGTTGCGCAGGCGGGGATCGCGTACCGCTCCCAGCGCACGGGGCTGCTCACCATAAAACGGCAACGCCGAGACGGTGATATCGCCAACCTGGACCGCCGTCTCCCACCAATCGGCTTCGACGATCGTGGTGAAACCCATCGCCCTGAGCGGTGCCACGAAAGACGGTGTCAGAATATTGGGCTGCACCACGCGCGGCACCACGACGGGGACATGACGCGGGAAGAACGCCAGCGCCGAGGGCTCGAAGTGGTCGCCATGGGAATGCGAGATCAGGATCGCGGAACAGTGGCGCGCCGCCTGCAGCAGAGGCCAGTCGTCGGCGCCGCTGCCGTAGCCTATGGTGTGCAGCACAGGATCGATCAGCACCGAGTGTCCGCCGTGAACGTACAACAGCGATGCATGCTGCAGCCGGTGGATGCCGGCAGCAGGCATCGTGACGGGCGCAGGCGCGCCGGCGCCGTTCAGGCATCCCGCGCGCTCCAGGCAGTCGATGAGTGCCACCGACGGCGGACTGGCAGACTGGTCGCCGGCGAGCCACAACAGCGTGTCGGCCGCCAATCTGATCATTTCAGTGGTCGGGAGTGGCAGGTACAGCTGCTCGGCGTAAGCATCCGCACGGCGCTCGTCCACCGAGACGACCAGCGTGTCCAGCGCCCGATCCTGGGGGAACAGCCATTCCTGCCGCGGTGCGAACGTGGCGGCGGGATCGCGCGGATCGAACGCGAAGAAACGGTCGAAACCCGGCAGCGCTGCGGCCGATACGATCGCCGCGCCGAAGTCGCCGGCGGCATCGGTGCGATCGGCGATCTGCTGGACGATCACGCTGAGGGCAGCCTGGTCGTCGGTCTGCTCCTGGTTAATCAGACGAAATGCACTGTGCGGCGACAGCCATTTGCGTTCACGCGTCATGCGCACTCCGCGCTACCACCCCTTCGCGGAACCATTTCGTCATGATCCATTTCTCGCCGCTGCGGATGGCATCGCCGCCGTGCAGCGTCCCGCTCTGCGCACTCGCCACGGGATACGCGAAGAACAATGCGCTGCCCTTGCGCGGCATGACGCGCATGCCGAGATTGGCGAAGTAGGTGGCGCCACCGGATTCGGGCTGGCGCAAATAGATGATCAGCGTGGCGAGACGCTGGCCGCCGTACTTCAGCTCGTTATCGTAGTAGCGCGTCTTCTCCAGGAAGAAATCGTAGTGTGGCTCGAACTTGCCGTTTTCACGGTAGCGCTGTACCTGCAACGGCTCGCCCCATGCCTGCGGCCATGCCGTCAGCTCCTCGATGCGCCGCTCGACGGCGGCCACGACAGGTGAATGCGTCGGTGCCAGCCCGACCACGTCGCAGTCGCGCACGTCCCTGAGCAGCACACCGTCGGTGTGGTCCGGATCGTGGACCGTGGCGCAGGCAAGCGTCTCCTCGGCGGTGTGGCAAAGATGGTCGCATTCCTCGTTGGTCAGGAAGCCGTCGAGCAGGACAAGCCGGGGACTGAGCTGCTCGAACGCGACGCTGACACGGCGATCCGCCAGGTCGATCACCGTGCGCTCCATGCTGGTATCAATATCGGGCAGGCTGGCGCCGCTGGCCGAGCACGCTGCGGGCAGCCGATAGTCATTGCCTTCGTAATCGAGCACCGCCTCGACGATGCGCTGCGCCACGTGCTGCGAGTAGCCCTTCTGTACCGCCAGGGTGATCACGATCTGGGAGAAATTCTTGCCGTTCGCATGCAGCCTTTCCACATACGATCTTAGTTGTTGAGGATAAAGCAAAGCGGCCCCGGTCTGCATGTTGACTGCGCGCCCGCCACATAATGAAGGCGCGAATGATAGTGATACGCATTCAATGCAGCGTAGTCATTGCTACCGATGAACACCCCGAGAGCAACAACGCATGGCGCTACAGTGATACCTCGATATTATGGCAGGCCGAAATGGCAGGAAATCTATCGCTTTATCACAACTGAGCATGTTTCGTGAAAAACCGCCGGTTGTGACGAACGATCGACCGCGGCGCCGCTCCACTCGAACCAGCCGCCGTCGTAGACGCTGATCCGCGGCCAGCCCAGTACCCACGCGTAAAAGAACGCCAGCGACGCCCGCCAGCCGGTGCCGCAATAGAACGCCGTCTCCCGGCCGGCATGGATACCCTGCTCGCGCCACATGGCTTCAATGACAGGGCCAGGCAACATGCAGCCGGCGGCATCGTGGTAATCGCTCATGCTGTTGACGTCACCCTCGGGCCCCGCCCTGCCCCAACGCGCGCCGGGGATGTCGCCGCGGGCAGTGATGTAGCTGTAGCCTGACGTCGCGCCCGTGTGCTCGCTCCACGTGCGGATGCTGACCAGTGCGGCATCGTCGCGCGCCAGCAGGTGCCTGGCCTCTTCCATGTCGATCAGGAAGTCGGGACGACCGGGGAATGGCGCGCCGAAGGTGCTTGCGGGGGCCGGTGCCGCGGCAGGGCCGCTGGCGATCGGGTGTCCCTCGCCAGACCAGCGAGCGAAGCCGCCATCGAGCAGGCGGACGTCCGTCACACCCGCGTACAACATCAGGTGCGCCGCGCGTGCCGCGGCCAGCATGTTGCGGCCGTACAGGATGACGGTGGTGTCGTGACGAATACCCAGGCGCAGCAGCACGACCAGCAACGCGTCGTCGGGCACCTTGTTGAACAGCGGCGGGGTTTCCAGTTCGCGCGTGTCGAGGTAGATGGCGCCGGGGAGATGGGCATCCAGGAACAGCGCCTCGCTGTCGCAGCCCACGTCGAGCAGGCGAATGCCCTGCCCCTGCCGGGCGAGCCAGCCTGGCGCGACGAGCTGGCGCGACCGGGCGACGTGAGGAAACAGCGGTGCGTTCATGCGACGAGCCCTGGTTGGCCTGGAATGCAAAAAGGGCAGCCAACCGGCTGCCCTTCTTCGATACTGGAGCGGGAGAAGAGTCTCGAACTCTCGACCTCAACCTTGGCAAGGTTGCGCTCTACCAACTGAGCTACTCCCGC
>JAOYNU010053181.1:0-10553 GCA_026745395.1 Tympanopsis confertula | reverse complement strand
GGTGACCGACGCGGTGTCGCTGATGTTCCGCAACGCGCAGGATTTTGGCAAGGGCGGGTCGGAAACCGCGCGCGACTTGCTCAACGACAGTGCGGCACGGCTGATCCAGAGCTTCGGCAAGCAGTCGCCCGATACTGCGCCTGTGGTGATCGCGCTGTCCGAACTGTACCTTCAGGTCAACGATATCGTCGGCGCGCAGACTTTGCTGTCGACCGCGCTCGACAAGGGTGTCGGCAAGGACGATCCGCCGGCGCGGGCGCGGCTGGAGATGACGCTGGGCACGGTCGAGGGCGCGACCGGCAAGCTCGACGAGGCGACGCACCTGCTCGACAGCGCCGACAAGATCTTCGCGACCGACCCCGACCGCTTTCGTAAGGAACGGCTCGAATCGGGCGCGGCACGCGCGCAGATCCTGCGGCTGCAGGGAAAGCGCGACGAGGCGATCGCGATCCTGATGAAGCAATTGCCCGAAGCCGAAGAGGAATATGCCGGCGACCCGCGCAAGTTGCTGATCCGCTACAACAATATGGCGGTGCACCTGGTCGAGGCGACTCGGCTCGACGAGCTGGATGCGATCCTCAAGCGTGCCGAAGCGGTGGTGGTGCGCGAGCATCAGGAGCGCACCCCGATGGCGATCTCATTGCTCCAGCTGCGCGGCGGCTGGTACGCGCGCAAGGACGATCCGCAGGCCGCGCTGGCGCGGTTCGAGAAGGCGGCAGAGTTGCGCCGGGCGCTCTACGGTCCATCGATGGCGCTGTCCGCCGATCTGCTTCAGGTCGGGAGGACTCAATTCGGGCTGGGTCAAATCGACAAGGCGATGCCGACGCTGATTGAGGCGTACGATATGGCGGTCAAGTTCACCGGACCGACCGCGCCGGTGACGATGATGACCGCGATGACGCTGGCTGAAGGGTATGCGCACCAAGGTAACGCGACGAAGGCAGCCACCTTGCTGAGCTCGGTCGAGCCAGGGCTCAAACCGCTCGGCACGAGCAGCATCCTGTACGGAATCTATTTGCGGGCGAGATCACAAATCGAGCAGGCGCAGGGTCGGTTCGATGCGGCGAGCGCGGATATCGACGCGGCGGCAAAGCTGTTCGCCGCGCTTGGGGCACCGGCGGTGCCGTTCACCAAGAGCATTCCCGATTTGCGCGCCGGACTCGCCAAAGCGCGCGCAGGCAAACCGAACTAGGCCGCCATTTCCTGATAGAGCCAAGCGCGTGCCTGCAGCCAGCGGCGGCGCACGGTGCGGTCGCTGACGCCGAGGATGCGCGCGGTCTCCTCTTCGGTCATGCCGACGAAGAAGCGGCAATCGACCAGCCGCGCGAGTTCGGGATCGAGATCGGCCAAGGCGTGCAGCGCATCGCCTAGTTGCACGAGCTCGCGATCCTCATCGCCGTCCGCCACCGCACTCGCTTCGTCGATTGGTAGCGCGCGCTCGCCATCTCCGCGCTTCGCGGTCAGTCGGGCGCGCGCGGCGTCGACCAGTACGTAGCGCATCGTGGTCGAGGCGACCGCCAGGAAATGGTCGCGGCTTTCCCAGTCCGAGCGATCCGACAGCCGCGCATAGGCTTCGTGCAGCACGGCGGTGGTCTGCAACGTATCGGGCCGACCCGCCCTGAAGCGCTCGCGTCGCGCGACCTTGTGCAGGTCGTCGTACAGCGCCCGATCGATCCCGATCGGTGTCGCGACATTTTTTTTGGCCGCGCTGTCCGGATCGACGGTCAAATCTCGACACTCCTTGTGACGCGCAAGCTCGAACGGGGGTGCCTCACGATGTATCGGTTTTGCAGTGACATAACCAGCTCCGGCCATCAGCCGGTTCGTCCGGCTCGCTCGGCCGAGGCACGGACCGTCCCGAATAGCGATCCCGCCGTGCTGTCGCTCGATCGCGACCGCCGGATCGTCTTGGCCAGTCCGTCGGCGCACATGCTACTGGACGACGGCGCCGTTCTCGTGTCGATCGCCGGTAGCCTGTCCGCAAAAGATGCCGATGACACCCGCGAACTGGGTGCCGCGTTTCGCGAGGTGCTCGGCGGTCGCGACTCGCTGCGCACGATCCGGCTGGGACGCGGCGAGCACGAAGTCGAGGTTCAGCTTGTCGCGCTGCGCGGTGACGATCGCCCGATCCAGATCATCGCGACGATCCGGGCTTTGGCCGACGACCGCCGCGTCAAGCTGGCCGGCGTCGCCGAACGCTTCGGGCTGACCCCCGCCGAAACACGCCTGCTCAAGATATTGTGCGGCGGCGGGTCGCTGGTCGAGGCGTCCGCGGCGCTCGGTGTCGCGCGCACCACCGCGCGCACGCACCTGCAGCGCATCTTCGACAAATCGGGCGCGCACCGTCAGGCCGATCTGGTGCGGATGGTGTTCGCGGCATGATCCGCTCGCTTTCCCCTTCGCGAACGCTCGCTTTGTCGCTCGCGGTTGCGGCGCTGTGCGTTGGGTCGGCAGCGGCGCAAATCCGCCTCCTCAATGGCGGCGTTCGCGATGTCGGCACGCGACCGATCGACCCGCGCATCGCCGAGCGGCTGCGATCGTTGATGAAGCATCTCGCCGACATGCCCGACGGGTCGTTCATCGGCGCGGTCAACGGACGCGGCGCGCCGGTCGTGGTGCGCAACGGCATGACGCTGGTCATTACCGGCAAGGGCTTCGATCAGCGCCGCACGTTCAGCTTGGTCGCGTTGTTCCCACAAGCCGCCGGATCGACCGGCGCGATGCTCAAGATCGTCGATTGGAGCGACACGCGGATCACCGCGGTCATCGCGGCCGACCAGACCTGGCTACCCGCCGATACCGATACCGCGCGACTGGTCGTGCAGACCGTCCGCGCGAGCGGTGTCGAGCAGGAACTCACTGTCCCCAATGTCCGGTTCCGGATTCACTGATTCCAAGGAGACTTTCATGCGTCCGATTATCGTCCTGGCCCTCGCCGCGATGCTCGCCCCGGCATCGCTGTCCGCCACTGCCCTCGCTGCGACCAAGGCCACGCGTCCGGTCGATCTCGCCGAGCTGGTGTCGGGCACGTACGACGGCGCGGTCGTCGCCGACACGCGCGGCGGATCGCGCTCGGGCATCGTCATCACCGTCAAGCGCGCCGCCAAGAATGTGGTCGAGATTTCGTGCGACTATCCGCGCGTGCCGACCGTGCGCATCCCGATCACCGCGGCGTCCGACGCAATCATTGCGGCGCGGCCGGGCGATGGCTTCCTGATCGAACGCGCCAAGGATCCCAAGTGGCTCGACCTGTCGATCGACGGCGTGACGATGATCGTCCGCAAGCGCTGACCGTCCCTCCTGCCGGCGCGTGCCGCCGGCGTCCTCCTCCCATCCGTTGACCGGAGTATCCCCGCCATGTCGTCATCCATCGCCGCCGTCCGCCATGCCCGTCGCGCCGCCGCTACCTTGCTCGCCACCACCATGCTCGCGGGCTTTGCCGCGCCGGCACAGGCGCAGGCGGTGCTCGACTGGAACGGATCGCAATCGTCCGACTGGCACGACGGGGCAAACTGGGATCAGAACCGCGTGCCGGCGACCAACGACATCATCTCGATCCAGAACGACATCACCAATTCGAGCGTGTCGACGCAGAGCGGCGACAATGCGATCAACCGATTGCTGGTCGGGTCGGAGGCCGGCGCGCGGTCGCAACTCTACATCAACGGCTCGCTGTTCTTCGCCGGCGGCGGCGCGGTTGCGCCGGACATCATCGGTGGGGGCGGCGGTGCGGGCCGCGTAGACGTACGTGGTTTCTGGCGCTCGGCGGGCATGATCGTCGGAGCTGGTGAGGGGAGCAAGGGGACGCTGGTGATCCAAGGCGTCAACGGCGGCACCGCCCGGCTCGAGGCGGGGTACATCACGCTCGGCACCAATGGCGGCACTGGCGCGCTGGCGATTTCGGGGTCGGGAGCGTTGACCGGCGGGGTCGTGGCCGGGGTGAACGGCGGTACGGGCAACATCGACGTGTCCGACCATAGCGGCTGGCAGGCGAGTTATATCGACCTGATCAACGGCATCGCGGTGTTCAGCGGTGCCAGTGTGCTCGACACCGAGGACGTTCGCGTCGGGTTCAGCGGCGGGACGGGCGATTTCGATATCCGGTCGGGCAGCGTGGTCAACGCGCAGAACCTGTCGCTCGGCGGCTACAGTGCCGCCAACGGCGCCAATGCCAGCAGCGGGATCGGGACGCTCGAACTATCGGGCGCTGCGACACTCTTTACGACGGGCGCTACTTCGATCGCCACCGGTGTCGGATCGACCGGCAAAGTCACGATCAACGCCAGTGCCTGGCACAGCAGCGCCGGCCTGACCATCGGTCGCGCGGGCGGCGTCGGATCGATCGGTATCGATAATGGCGGGTCGGTCGACGATGCCACGTCGATCATGATCGGCACGGGGCTCGGCAGCCAGGGCACCGTGACGGTGAACGATTCGAGCGCGTTCGGCACTGGCGGGCGGATGTCGATCGGCGCCAATGGCGGCACCGGCGACGTCACCTATAGCGGCTTCTCGATCGGCTCGTCGAACGCCCGGCTCGCGGTCGGCGGGACCGCCGATCTAGACATCGTGACGATGACCTATATCCCGACCAGCGGCACGGGCACGCTGCGGCTGTTCAACGGCAGCAGCTTCACCGCAAACCCGAATGCATTCGGCGAGTTCAACAGCGTCGGCGTCGGGACCGGATCGACCGGCGAGATTTCCCTTTCGACCGGCAGCTTCCTCAACCTGCAGGGCGACAGCGTGGTCGGCGGCTTTGCCGGTACCGGCACGATCCGCGCGGAGATCGCGTCGAATGCGGTGTTCGACCGGCTGACGCTGGGAACCGATACAGGCAGCCGCGGCGGGCTGACGCTCGACGGATCGACCGGCACGATCAATCAGGATCTGGCGATCGGCTATGGCGGCGGGCTTGGCCAGGTACAGTTGGGCAACCAATCGACGCTGTACGTCGGTGGCAACACCGATGTCGGCGTCAACGGCGGATCGGGGCTGATGCTCGTGCTGGGCGGCAGCGTGCTCACCGGCAATGGTCCGCTCACCGTCGCGTCGGGCACCGGTGGGCTGGGCAATCTCGGCGTCGATGGCGCGACGACGGGGTGGCAGCAGACCGGCCGGATCACGATCGGCACCGCGCGCGGCATCGGTCAGATCGACCTGACCGCAAGCGCGTCGGGATTGATCAATCTGAGCGGGACGAGCCTTACTTTGGGCGACACCGGCGGACAGGGCGTGCTTCATATCGACGGCGTCGGCACCAACCTGACGCAGAATAACGGCGATGTCGTGCTCGGCATCACTGGCGGGACCGGCAGCCTGAGCGCCCGCAATGGCGGCACGTTCCTGGGTACGGGACCGCTGACCGCTGGTTCGGGGATCGGATCGACCGGCACACTCGCCGCGATCGGCGCGCAATCGAGCGTGGCGATCACCGGCTCGGCCAGTTTCGGCAGCAACGGCGGATCGGGCTATATCATCGCACGCGACGGCGGGCTGGTCGAACTCGGTGGCGCCGATGCGAGCATTTTATTCGGGCAAGGCGCGGGCAGCACTGGCGGGTTCAACGTCGATGGCGGCGGCAAGCTCAACTTGCGCGGTAATGTGCTGGTCGGCGGCGCGACCGGCGAGGCGAACGCGTTCGGATCGATCGGGGGTGCCGGCTCGCAACTCTCGACGCTCGGTGGCAGCTTCGGGCTGACCAACGGCAAGGTCGAGGTGTCCGACGGCGGCATCCTGTTCACCGGGCAGGGCGCCGGCATCGGCGGCACTGGCACCACGCCCGCGCTGCTGCGGTTGTCGGGCACGGGCAGTTCGTGGATCGCCGCCTCCGACACCTATATCGGTGGGCAGCTCAACGCCGCGGGCAATGCAGTGACGCCAGGTACAGGGTCGGTGTATCTGCTCGGCGGCGCGACGTTGGGCGGCGCGAATGCGCGGCTCGGCGTGGCGTCGATGGGCGGCACCGGCACGCTGCTGATCGATATGGATTCACGCGCGAGCGCGGGCATCTATACGCAAGGCGCCGGTGGCACGCTGGTGATCGGGATCGACCCCAATATTGTCGGTCGCGCCGGCTTGCTGTCGAGCGACGGCAACGCCTTCACGCTCGCCAACGGTACGCATATCGCGATCATGAAGCAGGTCGCGGGGCAGTATCAGTTCGGCGCGCGCTACGAACTGATCCGGTCGATCAACGCGCCGATCACGCGCGGGATGATCAATTTCGACGGTCTCGATCAGCAGAGCCTATTCGTCGGGCTGGTCCCGACCTTCCAGACGTTGGGTCAGGGCGAAGTGCTGTATCTCGACGTCGCGCAGATCCGCAGCTTCGCGTCGGTCGCGACCACGCCGAACCAGACCGCGGTGGCCGGGGGCGCAGACAGCCTGCCGAGCGCCAATGCGCTCAAGGGCGTGATCCTCGTTTTGCAGACCGAGGACCAGGCGCGGGGCGCGTTCGACGCGCTGTCGGGCGAAATCTATCCGGGCATCCGTACCGCGTTGATCGAGGATACGCGGCTCCCCCGCCTCGCCGTGCTCGACCGGCTGAGCGAGGCACAGGGCGGTGCCGGCGCGTGGATGCAAGGGATCGGCAATTGGGGTGAGACTGGCGGTGACGGCAACGCCGCGACGCTGCGGCGCGATACCAAGGGTGTGAACATCGGGCTCGACCTGCCGCTCGGCGACAGCGGGCTGCGCGCCGGGCTGGCAGGTGGGCATGCCGACGGCAAGGTCACCGTTGATCGCCGCGCCAGCCGCGCCGACCTGACCAGCTATCACGCGCTGGCCTATTTCGGCGGCATGCTCGGGCGGGTGCAACTGCGCATCGGTGCGGGCTATAGCTGGAGCAAGGTAGACGCGACCAGGACCGTAACTTTTCCTGGGTTCAGCGATGCACTGCGCGCGCGGTTCGATGCACGCACGATCCAGGGCTTTGGCGAGGTCGGCTATCGCTTGCCGCTGGGCGGCGGCTGGGTCGAACCGTTCGCCAATTACTCGGCGGTGCGCGTGCGTAGCGACGGTTTCCGCGAAGCCGGCGGCCTTGCCGCGCTGACCGTCGGGCGATCGAGCCAGACCGCCACCGCATCGACGCTCGGACTGAAGGGATCGACCACAGTTACCGGCCCGATCGTCGCAGGCTTCACGATCGGCTGGCAGCATCGCTTCGACACCCTCACGCCGTCATCGACGATGAACCTCGGCGGCGGCACGCCCTTTTCGATCGCTGGGGTCGGGCTGGCGAAGGATCAGGCAGTGGCCGACCTGTCGGTCGGGTGGCGGTTGCTGCCCAGGACGGTGGTCGCGGTTCGCTATGCCGGCGCGATCGGTGGCCGCGTCAACGACAATGCGGTCAAGGCCAGCCTTTCACTGACGTTTTAATGCTTCGGGGTGCGGTCACCCACGGGCGGACCGCAAAGCGTTTCTTCAGCTGAAGCGAATCCTAGGCGAAGCGATACCGTTGTTTAGCCTGCCGACCGTCGCAGTTCCGATCACATGGGACTGTTGATCGCCTCCAAATTCTCTAAAAGGAGGCGGATCCGCTCGGGAGCGAATAAACGGCCAGTGAATAAGACCAACTGAGGGAGCATCCACGCGCCGGTCAGCTTCATGCGGCCGGTGATTCGCGAGTCCGCTTATGTCGACATGGCCCCTAACTGGTCTGTCCGTTTCCGACCCAACGTCCGCCGTTCAAGTGCAGTCCGTTCCACGCGAGAAGGAGCAGACATCGTTCCGCTAACCGGCCAACGGTAGGAGCGGTATGCCGCAGGTGCATGGCATGTCACAGTATGCCCGCGAGTGGACGCGGCCTGGACACCTTGATCTGCGTGGTTTACAAGTATTCGATGTTGCTGAAATCACTAGAGTGACAACTCCGGCACCTTTGAAACCGCCAGCCGGGCCAAATTTGGATTAGACTTTCCATATCTATTGAAATCATCGTTCACATATTTCAGCACATCCCAATGTTCTACTATGCTTCTAATATTGATGAACTGATTTGCCTGCTCTCTGCTATATCTTGGAAAATCAACACGTTCAAGATCGCCGATATCTCTGTGACCGCCTTGATGCACTCCAATCACAAGTAGCTTACCGGCAGGGTTTCTGTAAACGATCGGGCTTCCCGATTCTCCTGGCGCAGTTGATGCGCTGTATTGAACCATATCGTTAACGGTCCAATAGGCCGTAGCTTTGCCTACGGACAGACGAAGTTGTTTTCCCACGTCAAATGTTCCTGCACCCCCTCTGTCCCATGGATAGCCAACGATGGCTACTCGCTGACTCACAAGCCCCAATGAGCTTAGATTGACGTCGAGTTCCATCCATCCGATGTCTGGTTTTTCACCAAGGCAGCTACTCAACTTTAGTAGCGCCCAATCACCACGGTTGGCTCCGTCTCGATCGCCCCAAGTCACTGGAGTTGCGTAAGTCGCGACATAGAATGGCAGTCGCGCACCCACGCCCACCGAAAACAGCATTTTATACTTCTCGCCCAACGCAATTCGCTCAATCTCGGTTCGTGGATAACGCGGAAAATCGTCCGAGAACACGGCATGATTGTCTGTAACAATGTAACATGGTGAAATTAGAAAGGCGGTAGCGACGCCTTTTCCTGCTCTTCCCTGCGAGTCTTTCACATCGGCCAAAGTTTTCACTTGCCCGATAGGATTGAACCATTGCTCTAACTTACGATCAACGTAACGATCCGGATTGTCGGCAAAGCGATTTGCCGGAGCCGACACGCTCGTCAGGGTCAGACCCATCAAAATGGAGCCGAACACAAATAATCGGCGCTTCCAACTCATGTTAGTTTACCCGATTGCACGATTGACGGTATTTTGGGCCGGTTGACCCTGCACCTTGTGCGTTTGTCAACATTGTCAAAACAGCGGTCTGCAGCTTCCCACCCATTACCTGCCATTCACCTGTTACCTGAACGAACGACAGCTTCGATCTTCGCACGACACGGGCGGAACGTCCGACATTGGGTCGTTTGCGGTCGTCAATTCCCAGCCGGCTTCGGGCCTTGGTCGTTCACGAACTGTCGTTCGCAGAGCCCGGTCGGCCGCCAGGCCTGCGTCAGCGTCGTTGGGGGTTGGTCGGCATCGTGGAGGATCAAGGCGAAGCCTCGACGCGGCAGGTTTCCGATTGCCATGAGCAACATCGGGGGACCGCCTTTGATAAGTAATTTGTTACCTGGCCCTCGGCCGATTTGAACCCCGTCAGGGGTCTCAAGGCACGTGTCGCCACTCACCGCAAAAAAGGCTTCTGGACCGGAATGCACGTGAAGTGGGGCGGTTGTCCCAGGCTTGAAAACCGACCGGAGGTATTCGGCGGAATAGTTTGATGCCGGTTCAACCGGAAGAGGTCCGATCATGGAAACCGGCTTTCCGCCCTTCGACCGCCATTGGGCTTTTTCGATGGTGAACAGCCAGACAAACCCGAACGCTTCGACAACCGTGCTGGTCGCGCCTGCCGCTCGCTGGGCCGCGCCCTTGGATTTGAACGTCTCCAAATGCCAGAAGAGCTTGTCTGCAGGTAGGGAGGGAAGGTCTTTTCGCGCCAACAGGCAGGCTGGCCCCGGTTCCTCTGTGGCTCCACACGCGCGCGTCGTCGCTTGCCCCCAAGCTGGCGGAGCTAACACGCCGGACAAGAGCAGAATCGAACCAATCAGCGCCGCCCGCATAACGCACTCCGTCGTCATTATCAGCTCGCGCGCGACCATGTCTGCTTTCGCAACCTGCTTCAAGACGTCGAACATCCGCTTCTGGGTCGTTAGCTGCCGGTCTGGTTAGCGCCCTAACTTCGGCCGTTCGACGCGACAGACGCTAATCCCGAAACCTGTCATTCGTTCAACCAACTAGTGAACGTCGGATATCGGCAGACACTGATCGTCGCATTAGCGGCTTCGCCCGCTGAGCCCGAAACCGCGGTCGAATGGGCAGCGAGAAGGCACCCCCTGGTACGCCCGCGCATGCCCCCGCGTCACGGTGTTGGTGGAAGGGCCCAAACGCTCGGGCATTTTTTGAGCAATCCGGAAAGCCGCGGCCCAACCTGCGTCGCCACGCCTTAACCTTTACATGACGATATTTCGCTAGATCAAAAGCATGAGGCTCGCCACCATTACCAACTGGGCCTACGGTGGCACTGTTGCCCTCACTCTGATCTCGGGCACCACGATGATCCTTGCGTCTAACGCGGGCGAGCGCGAGCGGAGCGCGATCGAACAACGGTATCGGCTGGACCAGGCGACAGAGGACCTGGACGAAGATGTTTTCGCGCTGACCGACCGGGCGCGTCAGTATCTCGATACGGCCGATCCAACGTACCGCCTTTTGTATAATCGCGAGGCTGCCGCTCTCGGCACCGTCGAGCGACGAGTCGCCAGTATCGGTGACGTGGGCGCCACGGCCGACGAGCTCGATACGCTAAAGGAAGCGATCCGCTGGGCGGACACGCTGCGCGACGAGCAAAGGGCGGCGATTGCTGCCTTTGACGACGCGGACAAGCAGCACGCGCGTGCCATCGTCTTTGGCGCAGAGTATGAGCGC
>JAOYNU010053070.1:0-10569 GCA_026745395.1 Tympanopsis confertula | reverse complement strand
AAGGACGATAGTAGGTACCTGTGCCAGGAGCATGTGCCGCAGGTGGATAAGATAAAAAAAACTGGTAGATACAGGATGTCGTAAAGAGTGTCGGGCCTGGGAATAAGAGTCATTGCGGAAAATGTAGGAAGGATAGGAAGCCGAGCGCGCAAGGATACACAAAGCAGATGAGACGAGAAGGCTCTGTGTTATACTGGCTTCGTGAGGCCTCCGTGGGCCGCTTCTTTGGAATTGGATAAGAGAGTTCGTTGTATCGTATCACATTCATGAGGAAACGGGAGACTTTGCTGAGTCGACCTTGTAGTCAGCTCGTCGCATAATGTCTTCTACAGGCCCGAGTAGTCTCTTAAACCCATCCCGACCCAAACGAGCAACCTTGACGTCTGTTTTGGTGATAATGCTGGCTGCACGCGGTTTGTCGTCCAACAATGCCAGTTCGCCAAAATAGTCACCACGGCTGTATTTCTTGACAGAGGCACCGCTCTTGAGTGCCTCTGCCTCGCCTGACTCCAGAAGGTAGAAAGCGTCTCCTGGATCGCCTTCGGTGATAACAGTGGCCCCTGCGGGGTATTTAATAGTGTCCAGAGCATCGGCGATCTTGGACCGTTCATAGGGCTTCAAAGATGAAAGCAAGGGAACTTCTTCCAAGAAAGCCTCGTACATGCGTCGTCGCTGGAATGCCGAATCCATGAGAATGCGGCGGAAAGTAATTCGGTCCAGAGCCCACAATGTGCTCTTGGGCTCAGTGGAAATGACAGTTGCTGCACGTGGAGCGTTGTACATGAGTGCCAGTTCACCGAATGAGCCTCCAGGTCCTGTTGATGCTACTTTATGACCCAAGCCATCTGGACCAGGTTGCACCGCCCCCGAGGAGTGGATGTAGATATCGAAGTGACCGTTCTCGACAATATAGAAATAGTCTCCCGCATCGCCTTGAGAAATTACCTTGATGTCCTTCGCGGGGATCGGCTTCTCAACCAGAGCATCAAGAACAGTGCTGAATTGGTCCTCGTCCAGATGGGAGAAAAGGAAGTTACTGCTGACCGCAGCCCTCAAACGACCCAACTGCTCCTCTGTCTTGGGGTGGTGTGGGGGTGCCCAACTATCGGAGCCTGCAGAGGTGGGATTCAAAGACTCTGCCGAGACAGATGTTCTACGACCCAAGGCGTAGTCATTTGGTAGTCCCAAATGTCCAGTCGGAGCAGGTACTTCTCGGCGTTCTTCACCACCTGCATTGCCTGCGCCAGAGGGTGCGCCAGTGTCAAAGGGGTCTCGACCAAACAATGATGCACCGGTTTCACTCTGTTGTGGTGCGCCCTCGCTGAACGCGCTTCCTCCAAAGATAGCATTTCCTGAAGAGCCACCAACTCTTGCCTGTCGGAATGTCATGTCTGTTGGTGATGTCACCTCAAACTCTTCGTCCTCGGCGATTTTGGGGATGCCCTGGGCCTTCTCTGGCGTAGAAGGGCGGTTGTTAAACGGGTTAGACCCGGGAAAGGAGCTTTGTGCCATTTCTGTGTAGGTCGTAAAGGCCGGAGAGGCCGCCGCTCCGGCCTAGCTGGAGCTGAGAATGGGGTAAAGGTGGTGTGGACCGAGGTGGAGATGGGAGGCCTTCAATCGAGTGGTTGAATTAGAGTACTGTCCAGGATCACCGTGCGGAGGAGAGATTGAGGTGCATGCAGAGGGGAAGAGCGTAGTAGAAAAAGGGTAGATGGTCACGGGCAGGAGGGGCAAGTCTGCGGCCAGGCCAGAAAGTGGGGATCGACGCAAGAGTCTAATTGGGGTGCTGTCCCAGACGGGTCTCTCGCGGATGGCAGGTTTCGGGAACAGTGCAGAACATGGGTCATGGATGGTCTCACCAGGCGGGGGGTAGGCTGAAGGAGGGGTGTCACACAGAGGAGAAGGACCGATGAGCCGAAGCAGCTAGAACCCCATACAATATGCGACAGGCAATTGGATGGAGAAGGAGGGAAGGGAAGGGAAAGTAGAAGAGGAGGGGTAAAGGAGTAAAGTTGGGGCTGGTCTGAGCTTCCTTCGTCGATCACCTTTTTGGTGGTATAACGCTCGGTGATCGACGTCACTTGCTCCCTTCTTTGGGTCGCTAGCAGCAGTGGAATAGGTCGGTCCAATAACCGGCCTTGCGCTCGATATTGGGTTTGCCGGAATGAGGAGCTTGCTCGATGCGGAAGGGAGTATACAGCAAGAAAAGAAAGGTGAGCTGCACAGAACGCCCGAGAGAAGCTCGTATCGAAGGTTTCCAGATGCCTTCTAGAACGGCGGGTAGGGATAATGGAAGATCAGGTGCTCAATTGGTCGCCACTGGAGTGGGACTTGACGGTGGCGAATTCGGGCCCAAAGAGCGACGTTTGTGACTCTTGAAGTCATCCATACGAAAGTTCATTGCTAATTCTGGGCCATGATATGCCCTTCTGCGTGGCGTCGCCAGACGGATGCATCTCCGTTTCCGGTTAGCAATACACCACAAGATTAAATGTAAGCCTATAGCAAGCTGCAAAGTGACCGGGTTGCTTAATAGACAGAATTAAGAAGAACTTTGGAAAGGCAGTCCCTGACAACGGGGCTTGGGAACGGGGATGATGAAGGCATGGGCAGCTTCTGGGAGCTTACAGATAAGACATATGGATGAAGCAATGACGATCGGAAAGAGATAAATTGGAGATCTAGAATTAACCTGGACTTTGTGCTTGAGTCAGGATTTCAAACGGTGCAAAACGCAAGGACAAAAAGAAAAAGAAAAACCCGTCGCTGCCGGAGTTGAACGCGCAGCGCCCAGGGATAGTTTGCGGCTTCCCGCTTATCGCCACCAGAAAAAGCTGATTTACACGCACGCACCTTGAAAGCCCACGTCCTTTCTTTGTCTTCATTATGAAGGGAAAAGGTTCTAAAAAAAGACAGGCGCAGCTCAAGTGAGTTGTACAAAGCATGCTACGTAGTTTAAAAAACAAAAACTCAACGACCGCTGTGTCGTGGGTGTAGTCCAAAGATTCAATAGAGGAGTATAGTGGGCGGGCCACGGATTCTAATGGTAAAAGACAATTGGAATGTTATAAGTTAACCTGTCCCACTCCTCACAAAATTGGGGAAACTGGTTCTTTATGTACCTTCCCGGGCCGTGGCCCAACTGATGCGTTTCAACGTCGCAGTCCTTCGTTGGCCTTGATGCTAACCTTTCATGCTTTAAGTATGCAATTAATTTTACACCAACCAGGCTGCAAAGCCAGATTTGATCGCATTTGCCGATATTTCAAGAGATCGCATCAGATCTTACACAGCAAGCAGTCAGTCTGGACACCGCCAGAAGCGGCCTATGCCAAGGCATGTCGCACAGGCCTGGCATCTGGCGCCCGGGCGATCCATACTGCTGTCATCTGTGCCAGCTATGAGGAACAAGCTGAAAATTTAGCCTGCATACTCTGCTCTGGAGGACAATAATTGGGTTTGAGTCTTATGCTTCAGCTCGTTGGAACTACAGTAGCCTCGCTGTCCTTCCCCAATGTGCCTGTGGTCGCAAAGTCTAGAACGTCAGCCCATCAACCATGGGCGGGCCCCGGAAGCTCTGGCAAGCTCCAACGTAGCAGGTTTTTCTCACCGGGCGGAATGTAGTAGAAACGAGTAGGCCGAAAGGCCATAGTCTATACTGGAAGTCTTATCGGTATCTCTAGTTCCTGGGAAAAAAAGTTCGCGCCTTGATCCTGTGGTCTGTGTCACCCCCCACTCGATTTAGAGCTTGCAAGCGCCCTTCCCTGACGCCAGTCTTCGTCCTCCTGCCCCCTTCTTTCCTTTTTACTCCCCCATTCCTGGTCGCCGACTTGAGTTTTTTCTGTACGCCATAGTAATGGGTACCTTCACGTTTCGATGGTAAGTTCCTGCCGCCCAATTGCTCGTCTGCAAGACCCTGTATATCTACCCGGGCGCAGGTGCCCACTGCACCGTGCGGAGAGCTCGAGTCTCTTGCCCACCTTTTCTCAGTGGCACAGACTCTTGTCTTAGATTGGTTCGCTGACCAGACGGTTCCTCGCATTTACATCTAGGCCTGAAACTGCCAGCGAGGTGTTCGTAACAGGCACCTTTGACGATTGGGGTAAGACAGTCAAGTTGGACCGAGTGGGTGATGTCTTCGAGAAAGAGGTGACTCTGCCATCAATTGAGAAGGTCCAGTACAAGGTACGGAATATTTCCTTCCCCTTTTCGTCGCAAGCCCAAGGATCTCCAGCCGCACGTCCAACGTTGCGGTGAGGGGAAGCCGCCTCAGGCAGCATCTAGGCACCAACCCCAGCTTTTTTTCTTTCCATGACGCCTTCAGAGCCCCCCCGGCCGCTGACGTCATGCAATCTCGCCATCTCGCTGCTCATAAACCCGCTCGATGCGCCACGAGATTACGCTAATCTTTCTCCCTTGAAGTTTGTCGTTGACGGTACCTGGACCACCGATAAGAAAACCCGCGAAGAGAACGACGGCAGCGATAATATCAACAACGTCTTGCTCCCAGAGGAGATCACGCCCGCACTCGAGACATCCGACTCGACCCAGACCCAGACCCAGACCCAGACTCAAGAGACTCCAGCTGTAGCAGCTATGTCTGGCGTCACTCCCGACTCCACCACCGCTGGCCTCGCCGCCAATGTTCCCAAGGAAGAGCCCAACGGCAATATCCCGGGCACTTTCCCCGAGACGCCTGCGCAAGAGACTGAGAAGGTCCTCTCTGTGAACCCAATCCCCGCTTCGGAAGGCATCGGGAACCCAATCCAGCTGAACCCTGGTGAGAAGGTTCTTGATCCTAGCGCCATTCACAACAACACCGTCGACTCGACTGTGAAGCTCGACAAGGAGTCTTACGAGAAGCCTGACAGTGTTCCTTTCACTGGTGCGAACAGCCAGAACGAACCTGCCGGCGAAAGCGCTTTCAGCGTGCCTCCCATTTCAAAGAACACCATTCCCGAATCAAGCTTGCCTATCGGTGGCCCTGCTCAGCAGGCTGCTGCAGCTGATCCCGGCTACACGATTCAATCTGCTGCGCCTACCTCCACCACTGCTGCTTTGGCTGCGCAGGTTCCGTTGGAGAACGACAAGAAGGCAAATGACGCTACTATTCAGTCCGCCGCGCCCACATCCACCACCGCTGGCCTTGCTGCTGAGGTCCCATTAGAAAAGGAGAAGAGTGGCGAGGCCGAAGAAGTGACCATTCTGCCCGCTCCTTCTGAGCCACCTGTGGAGGAGAGCAAGGAGAACAAGCAGAACGACGCCACTATCCAGTCGGCAGCTCCCACTTCAACCACCGCTGCCTTAGCTGCCAACGTACCTCTTGAGAAGGACATTGAAAAGCAGGCAAATGGCACTGAGCCTGTCAAGGCTGTTCCCGAAGTTGTCAAGGACTCACTCGCAGAAGCCCACCAAGAACCCGAGGCCGCTGCCAACAAAATCGCAGTAGAGGAGAAGAAAGACATGGAGCAAGAGCTGAAGAAGAATGTCGCCGTGGACGAGTCCCTAGGCGCTCCTGCACCCACCGCTACTGCCGCTACCTCTGCTCTCGCCCCTGGCGTCGCTAACAGCGGTTTCGACTCCGCCGATGTTTCTCCCACCTCAAGCCCCCCTCCCGGCCGCGCAGCTCCTACCTCTGCTCCACCTCCCCCATCTAAGGATATCCCCACTTCCGCGCCTAAGTCTACCGGACCCACAGCGACTACCGGTGTGCAGGCTGGCCAAACCCCCGAGGTCAGCACCCCTAAGCCCGCCGAGCCAGCCAAGGAGTCCTCTGGCGCCGAGAACGGCAAGGACGACAAGAAGAAGAAGCGCCTGAGCGGCTTCTTCAGCAAGCTCAAGGAAAAGCTCAAGTAGATGTGAATTCTTGTTGGACCTTTTACCCAGACTCGTTCCGCCCGCTAATGTTCGGTTCCATGCATGTGTTTGTGCACGCTGGGATTTGCTCTCCTTTTCCGAGGGGTTTTTTCTCCTTTCTGTTCTGATTGCGTTTTCTGCTTTTAATCTGGATACCTCATTTGCAGCTTCCTCGCATTGTATTCCAGCCATGATGACATGTCCCTAATAATGTTTGTCTTTAATGCACATGCTCAATATGAAATTACTCCGAATCTGCGCGCACTAGTAGATCTCCTCCAAAAGTCAGAAAAGTCAGATGCAAAACTTTCTACGTCTAAGACATGCTAAATGAAGCATTCATAGGATTCACTGAGGCAAGAGAACTGATAATTTAGATTATATTGTCATGGTACCAGGAGTATCCCATATTCTAATAGTCACAAAATAGCCGATGTGAATTACGGCGCAACGCCTTCAAGCTCCAAAAACTATTATTAAACCCGAAAGATATTCACACCAGACTCAGAGGCATCAGAATGGTATGGCATTGCTCACTTTTCCATTAAGCTTGACAGGGTATCCCAGCATTCTGCGATCAATAGTTGGTTAGCAGTTCTCTGCAGATATTCGGAATGAACATACTCTTTGCCAGTCTTTGTACAGCCACAGCCACAGAAGATCGAGGCAGGCCAACAAAACACCTTGAATTGAATTAGTATTGGGAGCTCGGGGGCATAACAGGATAATACGAACAGCAGCAACAATGGTACAGCAGAAACCTGACAGCAGATTAGCCAAACGATCCACTGCTAAAAGATCGGCAAAAGATACCTAGCGTCGGCCCGACGACTTTACAGTGGCAGGGATTCTGGTCCGTGCCGCATTGGAAGCAGAGAGGGAAGATGGGGATAAAAGGCACGTCGCACATGATTTCAAAGCTGGTGGGAATAAGAGAACCTTAGACCGAGAGGGATGTACGAGGAATAAGTATATATGTGCATGGATAGCAACTGAGAAGCACATCGTGGGGTTCGCAGAGTTCGACGATCGCGCAGCTCCTGTCGGATTTGATCATTATGACGCAGTCGAGTGTGATAAACCCGATTTTATGCGGAGAAGAGCTGGGCACGGGTGATAGGAACAGTCTATAGTTTGATCTCTTATTTTATTTGCAGAATGTTGAGTAATAGGAGCTGAAGCTGCTAGGCGGCCAATATGTACTTGTGCTGGGCCTCTTCCGCTCCTTCGGTACTTTATGCCCTCGTCGGAAGCCCCGATGTAAAGTTGTTTATACTGAACTATTCACATTATCAGAACCCAGAAGGAAGATAATATCCAATCTCAAATACCGTGATTATATTGTTATCTTTATTGTCATTATTCTTATTCTTTGAAGCATTCGCGACTGATCATCAGTGGAGGCGTGGGGCAGCGTAGAGGCTCGGTATTCGGGCGACGATCGAGATCGCGATCGAACACTGAACCCTACAGCCTGACCAGGACACGGAATAGCAAGATGCTATCCATAGGCCAGTACTCCGATAGTACCCAATGTAGATAGGACATCGGGCATCTGGCCTAAAATAATTTGGCCCTGCCACAGGGCTCAGCCACAACTCCGATCCGAAGGCTTGCCCCTCAAGCAGCGGGGACGGCCCCTGACCCAGACCATGGCTGGCTGTAATTTCCAACACTTCTTCTCTTTCTCTCCCCCTGCTCCTACTCCTTTCTTCTCGTACACTTCACCTGGGCGCTTTCAGGCAGCCAAATTGTGCAGTTCGCCCTTTCGACCCCACCAGTCCTTGGCGGCACTGTCCCCCTTTAAAACCGTGCGAGTCGAACTCCACACGCGATCATCCTCTAGCCACACTTTCACAACCGTTTTTTTTCTCAGCCACCTCGGGTTGCCGCAATTTTCAGTCGCCGCGGCGCTTGTCGATCGTCAAAATGCATAGCATCTTATCTCTCGTCTTCCTGATCCTCTTCGTCGGCCTGCTGGCAGGCGTCGGCTTCGTCGCCTACAGCATCTACCAAGAAGTCAGCAAGAACACCCGCGAAAAGATGGAGAAAAGGAACATTGCCTTCTCAAGAGACGGAATGAAGGTCGGCGTCAAGGAGATTAGGGACGAAGCCTACAAGGACCGTACTCAGAGGTATGTCTTGCTCGAAAACACTCGCGATAGGGCTGAGCGCCCTTGTTTGGCCCCGATCGCGGTCTGACCTCGGTTCTTGGCACTGACTTCATTCGAATAGCGTCCTCGTCAATATGTGGAACCACACTTCCTTCCCAAACTATAAGAGCCGTCTCTGGGATATGGGCGGCGAATCGTCTGAGAACAACGTGGAAAAGCGCCGGCCGTGAGTGTTTCCGTTCAGATCGCAGTTTGGCAACCCGGAACTAACGTCTTGTTTGATCAGGCACAACCATTAAAGCAAACAGCCGTTTGTTATGCGAAAGGCCTGTTGTTTTATCCGAAAGAACACCATCTCAATTTGTAGGACTTGGGTCCACTGGCCTTGCAGCTAGATGTTGTTCCTTGTCGTTCTCGCCCGAGGCTAGGCTATTGTCCCTTCGCCTGTACAGACATTTTATTTTCTTGAAATCTTGAACGGTGTATGTCCACTTCGTTGGGTGACTTAACTAACGCGTCACGATATCCGATTATGCTTATACCCAGACCAGTGCTCTTTACGTGCCATCTTCATGGGAATGCAGCTAGGACTAGGTTTCTAGGCATCGCTGTATTTACTTGAGATTGTGTGAATTTTTTCTCTTCTTTTCGACCATTAGTTAGCGTGTTTACATTCGCAGTCGTGCCATCGACCCGCGTGACTTCATTCGAGTCTTCATTGAAAGGTCTTTGTCATCCATTGTTTTCCAAAATCTGACTTATAATTCTCATCTTCCTGAATTATGCCTTCTAAGAGTGGCGACTATTCCCTTGTTCGGCATTACCGCCAGCCGACTCAAATTGAGCTCTGAAACAAAGCATGCTTTGTAACCTCGAGTTTCGCACCAGAATACCCTGATGCAAAGAAGAAGCTAGATTGCCTCAGTATTTCAAACCTAGGAACCTGATTCATATGCTCGCGAAATCTCTCCATATAAATATTATAACCATAACTGCCCCTTGACTTACATCATACCATACTCATATATCCCCCATCTAAGTCTAGATAGCAACATTTTGAATCACATTCGAACCAACCACCCATCAAAAATTTCATAATCAGTCCACATAATGGACGTTAACACAAGGGACGTTCATTTTCGCAACTCTGACCACGATGAATTAATCGATGAAGGTGAACGTGCACGTATCCGAAGAAACATCATCACGGATTCTCAAGCACAGATTATTGCCAAAAGTCTAAATGGACCTATCTGCCAAAGTGTTTATGTCAACGTTGACGTCAAATATATTGACACGGAACTCGACGACAAAGAACTACTTCGTAAATTAATCACCAACATTTGGGAAGGGGAGTCCAGAGTTGGCTTTTGCCCTGAATCTGCCTGGACGGACAGGATTGTCTCTATCGAAGTTGAGTGTCCATGCCCCTCCCTGCTGGAAACGACCTATATAATGGACGAGCAATTACGTCGTCGCTGTTTACATCTTGCCGACGAGAAGGTTCGGCGCTGGATTGATAATTATGATCGTGATGGGCTTGTTTTTGATCGCTTGGATCTTTTCCGTGACTTGTTCAAAAATGTTAACGACGAAGATGTTAACGGCGAAGATGATAACGGCAATGATAACGGCAAACATGATACCTTCTGTACCTCCTGCAAGCAAAAGGTACCAAACTCCAACTAAGTAGACCGATTCTGAGGAGTCGGATCAGTTTACAAGGTTGATAATTCTTTTGCTCCTATCGTGTAGCCTGTATGTTTTTTTTTTTTTTCGCTATTTTTGAACACTCCAATGCTGTTCGGGTGCACTGGTGAAGTTACCTATACGAGCTAATGAGCGACGAAGTATATAAGACTATAATGTACTTGATCTAGAGGGGACAGAAATTGGAGTGTGTATGCAACATTGAGAGCTGTAATCAACAATGAAATGTTCCTTTGTAGAAAAAGACTTGGTAAAATATGGCAAAGAGTAACTGCGTTACTCAAAGAACATAATGGTCATTATCTTCGTAGCATCAATATTTGCCAAATAAATGACGAGTAAAAACATATAAATATACCCCTTCCCGCCAATAATAATACATATTATATCAAAAGAATTAACTCTACCATTATGTCTACTAATAAGCAACATACTAACACCTCTACCAAGAATAACCGAGGATCAACCATCTGGTGGGTCAACGTTTTTTTCACCGAAGAATGCATGTCCCTATCCGATGAAAATCTACTCGCCTATATCCACGAATATATCAGAAGTGAAAGCATCTCTATGACCGCTACTCCAGATGCCCTCGAGGCCCTCAAGCATAATTGTCTATCCATCATGGTTGACACATCCGGTGCACGCGGAACAAAAAATCTCGACATTGAAAGTATTGCATTCGAGAAGGTCCAACAGTGGATTCGCGATTATCCCAAAAAAGGACTCCCTTTCTCGCGTGAGAAAATCCTTAAGAAGGAGAAAAAGTAAAAGGCGGTGGGTGTTGACAAGTTTAAAGAGAGGCCAAGACGCATCTGAATTGTGCTCCGAGCTAGAGTAGAGAACGCAGCTGCGAGCACAAAGCAACCGGACATAATTGAGCGTTTCG
>JAOYNU010052959.1:0-10587 GCA_026745395.1 Tympanopsis confertula | reverse complement strand
ATATAAAGATGAAGCCTGTTCCTGTGAGTAACAAGATACAGCTTCACCTTCTCTACTATCCTACAGAATCAATATCGAAGATCACTAGCCTATCCGAAAAATCATGTCTTCGCAGAAAGCATACCGTCTACACTCATACGGGGGACCTGAGTGCATCAAACTCGATACCGTCCCTGTACCATCACCAGGGAGCTCACAGATACTAGTCGCTATCAGCGCTGTCAGCATGAATCCTCTAGACTGGAAAATTTGCGACGGTCATGTCCGCGAAGTCTTCCCTATTGAACTACCCAAGATCCTGGGTGTCGATTTCGCAGGAACTGTTGTCGCAATTGGCGACGCCGTTTCGTCATTCAAAGTCGGTGATAGGGTTATGGCTTTCTCGGATTCTCTGGTAGCCTTTGCCGAATACATCGCTGTTCCTGAGAAGATTGTTTCTCATGTTCCTTCTTCTTTGAGTGATGTTGAAGCAGCTTCACTACCTATCACCGCGGTAACTGCTTGGACTACTCTCCATCACATGGGTGAGATCCATACTGGAACGAGAATACTCATCCATGGTGCATCTGGAAATGTCGGTGCATTCGCCGTTCAGTTCGCTAAAGTCGCTGGTGCTTTTGTCATTGGAACTGCTTCCGCTAATAATCAATCGTATGTGATGGGCTTGGGCGCTGATGAGTTTGTTGATTATCAAACCCAGAAGTTCGAGGATCACGCCGAGGATATTGATCTGGTTCTCGACTATGTCCAAGTTGGCGGAAGCATGGATACCACTGCCCGATCTTGGGGTGTTTTGAAGCCTGGAGGTGCTTTTGTGACTGCTGGAGATCCATCTGTGATGAACAGCGTTCCTGAGGGGTACCGAGGGGCTTTCCCTAGTATTTTCCCGAATCCTGCTATGCTGGAGAATATTGCTGAGCAAGTAGCGACTGGTAAATTCAAATCTCAAATTGCTAAGATTTTTGCTCGTGAGGACTTGGTTCAAGCGATGGAGATGAACAAGGCAGGTGGCGTGGCTGGTCGACTGGTGGTTGATTTCAAACGAGTTTAGACATTAGTGAAAAATGAACTATTCTGATTCTGCATTTTATATCTCAATTTTTTCATGAATTTCCATCGTAACGAACATCATTTTCACTGCACCTCTAGGATTCATTTTACAACGCCCTGGATACCGGCTTTTCTCGACGAGTCAAGGGTGACTCGGTATATAGACTCCGACTTTTCTCTCATTCTCTTTCAGATGATATATCATTAATCAGTGAGACCGTGGGCCATGGGGTCCGTCAGTCCTAAAAAAAGAACAGGGGGAAAACAATGGGCAAGTGTCGAGGGCTTGAGCAATTAACCCCAGAGAGCCGGCGAAACTTATCCTGCGGATAAACATATCCGGAAGGACTTTGATATGTTTTCGAAAATTCCATGCGAAAGCAGTAAGATGAAGTGCCAAGGAGCTAGGTATTGTCAGCCCCGGGGGCTAATATAGACTTGGCCCATCCCCAGCTCTCCACCTCCATCCACATCAGCGTAAGGATTTCGTGGGTTAGTGGCTAAATTGGACCAATGAAATTTACTTAGCAAGTACATAGCTCCTTACGGCTTACGAGACAGCCAATGGAAATTCAAGAGATAATTTCCGATGGAATTGAGTGCTGTACTACCGTTGCCAGCGTTCCTGCGGACCTGGGGCATGGGGCTAGGGCAGCGGGGCATGAAGACGCTTTCAGTAGAATACATTGGCAATCCCGTAAGCGACGAAGCGGCAGGTAGGTATTGAATGAGGGATAGAAAGAAAGTTTTGGGTCATTCAATGTTCATGTGTCCATGCGCCAGGCCCGATTGATTGAGTGACAAGTTGGAAAAATTCCGTTCATGCCGTCCCAGAAAGTGGAACTGGATTTATCCCTGCTGCCATATATAAGGATCATTCACCTCCTTGTGGCTCTATTTGAGTTGTCAGAGATACTGTTAGTTGCTTAACATTCACCATGACTGATGTTCAAGGTTACTGCGACCCTGCATTCGATTCACTCAGCGCTCTGTTAGCAGAAAGAGTCGCCAACGAAGCCGAACTTGGTGCAAGCATCTGCGTTAATATCGATGGCAAGAATGTTGTCGATATTTGGAGCGGCTACTCTGACCCAGAGCGTACCAAGCCATGGGAGAAAGACACGCTGGTCCCAGTTTGGTCTTGCAGCAAGGTCGTCACCAGTATAGCCGTCCTCATTCTAGTCGATCGTGGTTTAATCAACGTCGAAGACAAAGTCGCTACTTACTGGCCTGAGTTTGCTGCAAATGGCAAAGAGAATATCACAGTAGCTCATATCATGAGCCACTCCGCTGGCTTGTCTACTTGGGATCCTCAGATCACTTGGGAAGAAACCTATGACATGGAAAAGTCGACCGCGTGGCTTGCAAACCAGGCCCCGTGGTGGACGCCTGGGGAAGGCAGTGGGTACCATATGATGAACTTCGGCCACTTGTTGGGAGAGATTGTTCGACGGGTTAGCGGCAAGTCGCTGAAGCAGTTTATTGAAGATGAAATTGCCGGACCTCTGGGTGCTGAGTTTAGCCTCGGTCTCGAGGAGAACAAAGTTTCCCGTGTGACCGAAGTTATCCCCGTTCCAATCTCGACAGAAGGTATCGACTGGACTAGTATTGCTGGAAGGACTTTTATAGCGCCCCCTGCGTATGCCGAGCTATCAGCGACGCCAGGATTCCGAGCTGCCGAGAATGGCGCAGCGAATGGTTTTGGTAATGCGAGATCTTTGGCTCGAGTCGGCTCTGTGGTATCACTGAATGGTACGGTTGATCAAAAGAAGTATCTCTCGCCAAGTACTATTGATCAGATGGTCGAAGAGCGAACTCATGGTGTGGATCTTGTGCTGGGACTTGTCCTTCGATTTGGCCTTGGTGTATCCTTGCCTGTTCCTGAGACTGTTCCATCTATCAAAGAAGGACGCATTGTCTTTTGGTGTGGATGGGGAGGCTCCATCATTGTCATGGATCTTGATCGCCGGATGACTATTGGGTATGCGATGAACAAGATGGGGCCGGGGGCATTGGGTAACGAGAACAGAGAGCTCTATGTGCAGGAGATCTACAATATTGTGAATGCCCTGTAATCGAAATTGTATGTTAAACTGAGAATATTTGACGAAAGAATACTGAAGATGTAGATAAACCGTGGGAACTTTTGTATGCTGAGTCACGGGATGCGGGGGATTTCACAACACGAGGCGTGGGCATTGATTCTTATACTCAACCATATTCCGTATGATCCTTGTTGGTCTCGGGAACTCCTGAAAGTATTATCATATCCTGACCCTCCTGAGATCTACAGCTCGAGTCTAGATAGCCCCGCCGTATGATCGCCGGCTACCAAACAACCAGAGCCTTGCTTTGGCCCAGCCGCCATCGACACCTTGATTGCTCGATCTCGATCTGAGTCCGATCAGAGCCCGATCTGGAGTGTTTAGCGAAGAAAGGAAACCACACCCATGCGATCCTCCGATACAAAACTACCCAGAGCAGGCCATCTAGGCAGCACAGACGGTTACCGGACCCCACCGGTATAGAGGAGGCTATCCCGAGCTCAAAGGCCGAGGTCTAGTCTGCCATGTCTATAATCGGGAAACCCCATTATTAAGCCGGGCGAAATTCTCCGAGTCCATTAAGCCCAGGAAGGGTGACATGACCGGCTCGAGACGGCAGCACAAGCCCAGGATTCCAGGGAAAAATAGGGACGAGGGACGAAGGAGTGGGACTTATTCTGACCATGTGGGCCGCTGCGATAGCAGATGTCGCCATTCATTTTTTTTAAGTGCCCTCTCTCCCACCATCCCCCCTCAACTCTCCCCCCGGACTCCAGACGATGTGAAATTGCAGCATGCCGTGACTTGATCTACACAGAATCATGGACCCCTCGATCTCTCGCGAATTGTCCAAGCTGGACCCTGCGGTCCCGTTCCGCGCCTCCCCAGACCATCTGCATCATACGTGGGCCCAAACCTTCTTCTCGCGCCCCGAGCTTTATATCCGACCTCAATCAATCCCCGAGATCCAGAAGCTGGTCACCCTCGCTCGTCGATGTCGCCGGCGCCTGGTGACAGTGGGCAGCGGCCACTCCCCTTCCGACCTGACCTGCACCTCCTCGTGGTTGGTCAACCTGGACGACTTCAACCGTGTTCTCGACATCGATACGACGACCCGAACCGTGACTGTTGAGGCGGGTATTAGATTGAGCGAGCTCGGCGGTCGGTTGGAGGAACAAGGGTTGACTTTTCCGAACCTGGGCAGCATCGACAGTCAGTCGATCGCGGGAGTGATTGCGACAGGCACTCACGGTAGTTCCCTGAAACATGGGCTGCTGTCAGAATGCATCGACTCGCTGAGTCTGGTCATACCGAATGGCCAGCTCGTGCGCTGTAGCCCGACCAACAACCCAAGTCTCTTCCGCGCTGCCTTGGTTTCTCTGGGCGCACTCGGAATCATCGTCGAGGTCACCTTCAAAGCAAGGCCGACGTTCAACATCGCTTGGCGCCAGGAACGGTACTCACTCACTCAGGTTCTCAATGAATGGTCAACTGGTCTCTGGACATCCCATGAGTTTGTTCGCGTCTGGTGGCTGCCCTACGAGAAAGGCGCTATTGTCTGGCACGCCAACCCGACCGACCGACCGCTCCAAGCACCCCCGAGGAACTTCTATGGCGAGTGGTTCGGTTATCACATCTATCACAACTTGCTTGCATTATCCTCATACATGCCGCGCATCCTGCCATGGGTCGAGTGGTTTGTGTTCGGCATGCAGTATGGCTTCCGTCCAGGACAGACCGTCAGCGAAGCTGTGGAGCCCAGTCGCGCCGGCCTGCTGATGAACTGCCTGTACTCTCAATTCGTCGACGAGTGGGCTTTGCCCCTGGAACAAGGACCCGAAGCCATCACTCGCCTTTCAGCCTGGCTGCATGGTGACTTGGCCACTGCTCGCATTCCCTTCTCCAGCAAGGGCCTCTGGGTGCATTGCCCCGTCGAGGTGCGAGTCTCTGACTCCACCAACAATCCTAACCCCAGACCGTTTCTCGACCCTACCTGCGAAGACGGTCCGACCCTCTACCTGAACGCTACCCTCTACCGACCTTACCTCCGCGACCCGCCATGTCGCTTGCGCTACTATGAGGCATTCGAGTGGCTCATGCGGGACATGGGCGCCCGCCCTCACTGGGCTAAGAATTTCAGCACGCTCGACTCGACTGAATTGCATAGGTTATACCGCCATGATATGGACGAATGGATGAAGGTGCGACAGGAAGTTGACCCAGAGGGTATGTTCCTTGGCGAATGGCACAAACGGAACCTTCCTCTCCTGAAGTATGGAGACACACTCGACAATCAACTACCTCTGCTGGAACAAGAGACGGAACGTCGCACTCTGGATACTCGAGTTGCGGGCGACGGGCTTGAATGGGTTGGAGCTGAGCGATGGCGGGGTCACGGTGAGGAGAACTACCGCTCTTCGACTGAATCAACCGCGACTAGCCCGACGGCTGCCAGCGAGGAGAGCTTTGATTTGCTTGCGAAAGGTGAAGCGAGCATCGTGCTCCCCGACACAATGCTCGGTGTTTGAAGAAAAGAGACTTAGAACAACAGACTTCTGGCTGATTCTACAGGGGCCATTTCCCCCTTCTCTAAGCGGTGGGCTGGGCGCCTGAGTTGTCGACAGCGGAAAAAACAAAAATAAGAAAGATTCCTATTGTCCTGCTGATGGGACCCACCGTCATTGATGACGATTGGATGTCTGCTCAGGCCTTTCAATTTCTCGATTAATGCATGGTGAATGCACGGTGAATCACCGTCGCCGCTGCGCAATTTAAGGGGTCGTTTGTTGTGCTGACGGATCAGGCGTTGAAAGGGGCACATCGCCTACGCCATTAATTTCTGCTTCTATTTGAACTTTGCCCGCCAGAACCTCAAGTAAAATTCCGATCTAGTCGTTAGATAGGCCCGCTGTGTACTCAGATTCTCTTTTCCCGAATGTTCTTCCTGAATTTATTCGACCTCGTGGGTCCTGAGATTGAAATCTATCGGTGAACCTGCCGCACGCTAGTCGTTGACTGCAGATACGGAGTTAAGGTGCATTGCCGCCCTTAGCACTGCAAATGGATTGACAATTATCGAATGCCGCAATGCTTCACAGACGTAGACGATGATGTAGTCATTGCGGATGCTTAATAGCGCTGTTCTCTATTACTATCCACGCATTTGGCCTCTACTAGTGCCCTTTCGGGCATGCCAAATAGAGAAACATGAGCTGTCCCATGATACACCGAATCTGCCGCGGAGATGTCAATGCACGATCTTGGGAATGAGCATTCTGTTTCACTCGGTCCTGCCGGGGATCCTCAGTGCGTTCAATCCATCTACTTTTGCCATCGAATTCCAGCGGTGACACAGTCTGCTATTGACGCAAAGCGTAGTTGCAGCGCCAGGCATATACATACTAGTTCTGTAAGAAGCACAGCGCTTGATGTGACGGGAGGCGAACGGGCAAAAAAATGACTCCCATCAAGGAGATCATGCCCAGCATGTTCTGATTAGGGCCGCGTCGGGGGGTCCAATGTCTGCGCGGGATCTGATCTCTGCGCACAGTCATGGTAACAGCTGCCTTGTTGCGCTTGTGTTGCCTTCTTCCTGAGTGGGGGGCTGGGTTGGAATGACAATGGGCCATGGGAATAGAAGGAGGAGATATAGACCGGGGGTGAAGAGTGTTGCTGGAATACGGGAGGCACTAACCCTAAGTCAGGCCTCAGCTCAGCAAACGAGATAGAATAGTGGATGCCCCAATTTTGGAAAAGCTCTGCATTTTACAACGTGCTACGCCAGAGCTGTTAGGATCTAGCTCTTAATTGAGACAGCTATATCTACGTCCAGCGCTAGGACAGCCCGTGGGAATGGAATTCATTACAATCATTGGCGCACGTCTTGGCTGAGGCAAATGACTCGCTTCCACTAAGATTAGTGTTGTGCTAGTGCAGCAGCCCATTCATTGATTGGGGCAAGACAATGGGTGACTTTCTGTGGATTTCTGCTTTCTACTTCTGCTCTTCAATGTTGCCCCCCCCCCCCTGCAGACCAAATGACAACTCCGTCACTCTTGATGTCCCGGGGTCACCCATGGCCAAGGGCATATCACGCCGTACCACGTTTCGGTGCATGGACTCCCAGGATATCACCTGATACCAGGTATACTGGGTAGTCTATGTATACTCCGTTAATCGTATTTTTCCCTTTCCGTGATTTCGGCTTCCTTTTCCACAATGGCTGCCTTGGTCGGCCACTATCTCTGCGATACCGAGCCTTGAATTTCCCTGCTGCCGAGTACACCGCTGGAAACGCACTTCGTCCTGGCCACCTGCACTAGTGTGATTGGGCTCTGGTCTCGGCAAGCAGCTCCGTAGACGGAGAATCTTAGGTCAGGGCGATCATACGGTTTAACCCGAAGTTGAAGAAGAGAAATTGGCTTCAGCCCCTACGCACGTGTTGGGAGGTGTGACGAGGACGTTACCCCGAGCACATAGCAGAGCGTTGTCCCTGCTCTGTTCGCTCTGCGCGTTCGCTGCCCAAACGAGCCGGGGCTGGAAGGCGATCAACTGGCGGCTCGGACCGTGTCCTCTAGCGCTGCAAGAGTGGAAACAAGTGGGAAGTGTGTGGCGTGACATACATATACGAGTATCGTACTTTGTAATCTGGACACATGGGCCGCCTCTCAGCAGAGAAGGGCTTTCTTTCTTCTCCAATTTGTGGTAATCGGGGGAACAAAGACTCGTTTGAACCGTGAAAAAACAGTCCAGTACACACGAATGGGCGTTTCCCACGCCCAAACACAAGGCAATAGTGACCGTGTGTCTGAGCTTTGACTCGCTAGAATCCCTGCTGCCTCCCTACCACAGCCACAGAATGTCGCGAGACCTCGAACGGCGCTGGTTGACATTCTGACAGACCGCTCCACGTCACCCTGTGGTTTCTATACCGTTCCTTCAGGTCTTGCGGGGCATGATCATCCATGATGCGGGGGCAAAGAGGAGGTTGGCCCTGGTATCCCTTTTGCACAACAACCCTGATCAGTGATAACCATGATATCAAAGCTGGAAGCCCTGGGAGTACTGGCGGCTGAGTCTCCAGGTTCCATATCACCCACCCCACCTGCTCGATTCTGTTTTCTTTTGGCTGCTTTTACTTTTTTCGCTTTTACTTTTTCCCCATCCCTCCATGCCTTAGCTTCCTAAGCTGGTCTTCTCTTGACTGCTGTCCCTGTGATCGGAATTGCAGCTCTTGCTAGTGGTCGTGATCGCCCTGGAGCACATTAACCTACAATCGTTGCTGTCATTGTTCCGGCACTCTTACCCATGTCGTGGCAACCAAAGCTTCGCCCAAAGGGCTATCCTCATAGCATTGATGACTTCGCGGTCGCATCACTATCAGAGCTGGAGCATCGTTCACGAGCAGCGGATGACAAGCGAGATCAACGGGTATTTCGTGTGAAGCGCAAGCATGTTCTCAAAGCCTGCGATCGATGCCGGGTGAAAAAGACCAAGGCTAGTATTCTTGTCTCCAACAAAAGCACATTTTGCTTACTCGTTATAGTGCGATGGTAAACAGCCTTGCAATCGATGCTCAGTATACAACCATCCGTGTCTGTTCAGGGAGAGGAAAGCTACGCAGACTAAAGTGTATTCACGAGGGTAAGCATGCCGCATGCTTCACGTGCGTCCCCAATTCATAAATATTTAAGCTAACGACTGTGATTCATATCTAGATTTGTCGAAATGCTCGAATCCCACCACTCACTGGTAGTGAAAGCTCTTCAAAAGCTATACAAGTTCTGCGTCAACAATGAAGGCTTCCCGGGTGAACCGCTCGCAGAAGCCCCCGACGGTCATCCGTTAACGCACGCCATTCTCGACAGGCTCGGACTCATCAAGCAAGCGGAGGAAAATGCCGACGAGCCAGACGAAGACACAGAAGACCTCCGCTACCTCCGGCTACTATCCACATCGACAGAATGCAGCGCCACAGCAGAGCCATCGCCCGAGCCCACCACGCCCCCAGAACCCTCACCAACAACCATCTCTCGTGGCTCCGTTTGCAATCCCATTCCAACTCCTCCAATGGCACGCACCCACCCGAACTGGCAGTGGGATATGCAGCCTGTCTCAGCCCAAGGATACAACTACCCGGAGCACTTCCCCCAGAACATGATGTCCATGCCTCGCTCCGCTATGGCCTCCGTTGATCTCGGCTCTGCAGATATGGCTTCTCACGTGGATCTTGGCAGTTCTTCATCTGTCTCACACACGATGCACCATGATCCATCTTTTACCTACTATCTTGAAAACGGATGCAATGCAGCAGACGCCCATGCAGATGTAAAGCCTGCTGCAAGGATGCATGCGGGCATTATGCCTGAACATCCGCATCAGATGGGGAGCATGCCCGCGGAAATGCTAGGAGACTTTCAGTTCCAGGGACAGGATGCATCTTTCTTCCCTGGTTTTACGCCCGGCTGGTCGTTTCCGCCCGGTTGAAGCGGAAATTCTCCTACGCTGCTGAGTGGTGCTCATTTTTTTCTTTTACTTCACTTCTTCTCTATACTTGATCCTTCTTTCTTTTTTCCATTCGCTTTTATCCTCTTCAGATCGGATTCCTATCGTCTCATTTATCAGAGAATGACTCAAGGTTCCTTTCCTATACTCTGCCCTTCTATATCCCCGCCCCACCACATAAGTACTTGTTCGACAGATCCTGCATCAGACTTGAAAGGCTCAATATGCAACTTGATCGGTGTTACAGGAAGCATTAGCAAATTTGTCTGGCCACGCCAGGCTTACATTGGGAGTTTTGTTTTCTTGACTTTGACTTATTTCACCCGGCGATTTTGGATTGACTTCTTCTTCTTTTTACAATGGATGCCTTCTTTATCTTTCATCTCTTATTCCCCATTCGTCTGGTATCTAGCTCGAGATACGACCAATCTAGATACTCTTCCTCTCCTGGTTCAGTCATAATCAGGTAGATATGTTTATAGATGACTAGCTAGAAGGTGTTCTGGTGCATATACATGTTGCAAGCAGGGCTTGACTCTCGCAAGGGCCTCAGAAACCAAGCCCGAATGCCAAAAAACTTTATTCCCTTTCTCACGCCTTGGACTTGTAAGCAGTAACCATGGAAAAGAAACAGCCTCTTGACCAAGAATCTCGTACCCTGACAAGGCCACATGTACCTACCGTAGAACAAATGTAGATCGACCAGATCTCTTCGGAATCGTTGTAGAACCTCACTGATCCCATTAGAGTCCAGACCCTGCCTCCAGCAACACGAGGTCCCGTACAATGCCGTGACACTTGCGCTGCTTGTATACGGGGATGGTGCTCATGGTCTCTTCTGTTTGGGGCTCGCGGGCATGAACCCAGGGACGCGGCTTACGGGGATGGCAGCGCGCACGGGCGCAAGCGGCTTTTTTCTACTCTCGTACTGGCTTAAGTGGTTGATGGGGCGAGCGCAATTAGGGCTGTGCGTTACATGATGACAAGG
>JAOYNU010052848.1:0-10594 GCA_026745395.1 Tympanopsis confertula | reverse complement strand
AGTACGATTAGCTATTTCCGGATTCGAGGCTATTTTTATAGCTATTTTACTATTAGTATATATATAAATAGGCCTCCTTTTTAAAAATAACCCTATTCTTAGGTTATTTAGGAAGTTTTAAATTTAAATTAGCTTATAGCTAATAGATAATAGCGCTATATATTTAGCTTTACTAGTTAATATAGTAATAATTTTTTACTTCTTAGTAGCCTAATTAACGGCGCTTCTAGTTATTATTATAACCTATCCGCTTATATTCTTCGAATCTAGTACCCCGAAATTTATATCGTAGTATCCGTATAAACTAAGATTATTATTAATATAATCGAAATCTAGGCTATAAATAATATTTAAATACTTCGATCTTATACTATATTTTAGTACTACTTTAATATACTTTAGGTAATCTACTTTTAGTTATTTTATACCTTTAGCTAGAATATTTAAATTATACGCGATATCTAGCCTAATTATATTAATAGTATATTAGATTAATCCTATTATAGACCGGAATAGAACTACCGATTCGTTATCTAGGATATCCCCGCCGGCTTCTAAATCTACTAACTTTTATATTATCTCTAGGCCTAGTAATTAAATAAAGTTAAGGCTAGTCGTATTATAGTATTCTACTATTATACCCTAATACTTATCTTAAATAAGGCTTATAGTACTATCCGATCGGTTAATAATACGTACCCCTAAGTACTACTTCGGAATACCTATTACTTCTACTTTAATACCTCGCTAGTAGAGATCTTCTACTAGGGTTTTTAGACTTTAGCTATTTATCCTAGTTATAATAAAGTTATCGATATAAGTATTAATAATAATTAACCTTTTTTTATCGCTCGAGTTAGTACTAGTATTAATATATATAGTAGAGTCGTATAAGTTAGGGCGGAACCTTATATCCTTTAAAGTAGAATATAACTTCTACTATTACTTAAATTTAGCTTATTTTAAATTATAGAGTAGTTTCTTTACCTTTATAATTTTCTAATCCTTATAGTACTTATACTTCTTAGCTTTTTTAGGGTTCCCTACTATATACCGATAGATCTAAAGTAGTACTAGTATATAGATTATATAGTAAAAGTCTTTTAGAAGGTATATTTTAATTATATTTATTTAAATCTTCTTCTAGCCTAAAGCTATTACTATTATTAAAAAGATCTTCTATAATACTAATTTAGCTATACTTATATAGTAGTTATTAAAGTCTTCCCCTACTCGCTACTAGAAGCCTTTTATTATTATTCGTATTTTATATTTAATAATCTTACTATTAGTATTATATTTAACTTTATATACTATTTTACTATTAATAGTATTAATATTCTTAAAGTTATTCTAGAAGTAGAATATCTTATAATTAGTTAATATCTTTAATTTAGTATTATATATTTTTAACTATTATTCGTAGTCTAGGCCTATTATCGCCGTATAATAGTTTAGCTAATCTAAGTCTACCCTATTAATATAGAAATTAGCGAATATTTTATTTAGTATTTCGAATACTTCTAGGTTCTAATCTACGATAAATACCCTATTAAAAAGGCTATTCTTATACTAATTTACCTACTTATTACTAGCTATTATATCGTTATCCTCTATCTCTTTATCCCTAATTCTAACTCCCCCTCGGCGAGTAGGTTAATTAGGTATTTTTAGGGTTAGTATAAGCTTATATTATAGTTTAAAAGTTCTAAATACGTACGAGATTTTTATTACTTTTATAAGGTCGATAGCCTAGAGTTCCTCGTAAAACTTTATATTTCTACTAATTACGATCTTCTTTATTACTTCTAGGGCTACTTTATATAGATAATACCTTTAGAATCCTATAAGGATACTAGACTTACTTCTAGTTTTTACTTTCCCCCTTATATTATTAATTACTCTAACTATTACTTTACTTCCTAGGATTAGTAGCTAATTTAGTTTTAATTTAGCTTAGAAAAGTACTACTTTACCGATAAAGTCTAATAGTAATAAACGAAGTTAATAATAGTAAATCTATACTTTATATACTTTAATTAAAATCTTATTTTCTACTACTATTTTATTAACTATATTATTAATTAGATTTATATAAGATTTTAGTACTTAAGTCTAAAACTCCTAAAGTATTTTTCTATCGATTATAGCCGACTAAGTTTTCGTAAAAATTATTCTAAACCTAAGTTTAGTAATACCGTTTTATTCTAAAAAGTATATAAAAATAAGTTCTAATCTAATCCCCTTTTTATAGTAATATTCGCTAATTACTCCGATACTAATATCTATTCCGTTATTATACTTTATTTAGGTTAGTAAAATCTCTATTTCGGTTAAGAAAGTCTTTAAGATTATTAAAACCTCTTTAGCTATTTCTACTTTAGTACTAGTAATACTAACCTTCTATTACTTAGAAGTATTATCTATAATTTAAATTATATACTTTCTAGATAAGTTTACCGGTTTATTTAATAATATATCTAATACTAAACTTTTTCCTAGGATACTCTCCTTTTTTTACTCGTATTTTAAAGTATACTTTAGAGATTTCGATTTATCGTATACTAAGTAAATTATCTCTTCGGCTAATTACTTAATTTTATATAAAGTTATCTAATTTAATTCCTCGATATCGGTATACTTATAAATTATTACTAGTATATTTAGTCTAAAATAGGCGAGCCTTCTATAAATAAGTTAGACCTTCTCCGCTTCTTAGTTTATAAATACGAGGTCTTATTCCTTTTTATTTACCGGATAAATACTAAAACTAATTATTACTATCTCTTCTAGTACGGCTTTACTTAATTTAGGGCTTTCCGAGTACTTAATAACCTAGAAGCTTATTTTAAATACCGATACTACTTTTACGCTATTCGAAGCGAGGATATCGAGGCTTACTAGTCTACTACTTCTCTAGTACTACTTCTTATTAGATATAATATAATATAAGAAGTTTAATACTATAATAATATCTAAGAGACTTATAAGGGTTTTAAGCTTCTCTTTTTCCTCTACTATTATAATTAATACTATATACTAGTAGGTAGTAGCGACTATCCTACTACCGGTTATAAAGTTATAACCTTTTAAGAATCGCTTCGCTATACCTTCTACGATAATTACTATACTATTTATAATATAGATATCCGAGCTAGTATCGAATATCTAAAATTTTAACTTATTTTACTTAAGGACTATATAGCTAAGTACTATTATAGCTTAATTAATCGATCCTCTCCCCTAGATACTTATATTAATCCTTAGGTTAGTACTTTATAGTTCTTCTATAACTTAGCTTTATAATTATACTATATTATTCTATAAGTAATCTTTTTTTAAGTACTTTTTCTATTTATACTTATAATAGGTTATCTCTTTATTATTACTAGTATTCTTATTAGTAATACCCTTAGAGTTACCGGAAGGCTTCTTTATAGTATTATCTAGTAGATTAGTACTATCTTTATACCTAATAGCGTAGTATTCGTACTTTTTATAGCTTTATCGGCTATAATAGTAGTACGTTATACTTACCTTATTATTAGGTATATAGGACTTCTTATTATCGCTTTTTTTTTATCTTTACTACTACTATTATTCTTATTTCTACTTTAGTTTCCGTATAGTATTTTATTTCGGTTAGCTTCTCTAATTAATCGTATTATCTTATAGTATATTCTTTAGTTTTCGGTAATAATACCTTTTACTATTAATACTATAGTTACTAGTTCTAAGTATCGGCTAGTATAACCTTTTACTAAAGCTTTAGTATATATATCTACGTTTATATTAAAGAGAGGTTAGTATTTAGCGAATATCTATTCTACTCTAATAACGAATTAGCTAGTTATTTCGTTATTTATTATTTTTAGGTTAATTATATCGTCTTATATTATTATTCTTTCTTAAGTAAGTATAAGTTTTATTACTATATTAAGTCTAGTCTATATATCGTGCGATAATTTATAGTAGTCGTAAGTATTATATAGCCTACTACTAATTATATTTAGAAGCTAGGTATTATGACCAGATACTAGATATAGGCTAGATAATAGTAGAGGGTATTAACTAGGGGGTTATATAACCCTAAAGGATAGAATAGGTAAGGATAAAGCTACTAACCCTAGGATAAAAACCCTAGAATAGGGATAGAGGCTCGAAAGAAGATATAGGAGTATAAAAGGGAAGGAAAATATCGCCTAGAAAAAGAAAACCTAACTCTTTATAAAAGTTATACTATATTTATTATAGAATATAGTATTATATACGATACTTAATCTATACTTTATCTATATATTATTTATATATCTTTATACTTATAGTACTTTTATTTTCTAGATTTTAAACCCCCCTAGCTAAATTATATTAGAATAACCTCTACCTCTTAGCTATTTAATTCGAACCGAATATACTTTAAGGACTAGAAATACTATAATAATATATATACTTTAAAAAGTTAATATACTATAATTATACTATAAATATACGAGAATATAGTATACTATATTTATAATTAAGATAATTACTACTCGTAGTTAATCCGTAATCGATAAAAGAGAGAGAGAGTAACTCCTTTAGGAAAATATCGATAGGTACTTAGATAAACTTTCGGGGATAATCCCTATCGCTCCCCTAGACCTAATAATACAATTAAAAGAAGTAGTAGTAGAATAATACTATAAGTATACTATAAAAGTAATCGATAAATACTAGTAATAGCTAAATTAAGGTATTACTACCCCTAACTTATTATAGTAGCCGGATATATAGAGGGAAGTAGATCCTAGTAATTATACTATCTAAACTACTTAAAAGAAAGAAGAAAATACTCCTATTAGTACTACGACTAGTACTACGATCTTATAGACTACCCTACTAGTTAAATTTAAAAGTAATTTAAAGGAAAATAAGAATACTTTCCTATAATAGTTATACTATATTATCGATTTATATAAAATTAAAACCGATATAGAAAAAGTAATTTTAAAATAAACTAATTTTAGAAAATAGGTAAAGACCTACTAGATTATATATATAGCTAGATCGTATAATAACTAGATTACTAGAGTTATTTAAAATAACTTTTTTAAGTTCTTAGACTCGGAATTAACCCCTTTTTACCTAAATAGTAGAGATACTATAACTATACTTATAAATCGTCGGTAAAGAGAAGATAAACTATTAATTAATTTAATCTATAATATATTAAAAATTAAAGTAAAAACCCTATAGGACTTACCTAAGACTTTTTAAGTATTCGCTATATATATAATAATTATAGAGAAAAGTAAGAAGACTATTATACTAGGAGCTAGCTCGATACTTCTTATACTATAGGAGTTAAAAAGCTTTATATTAATAGAGGAGAAACCTTATAATAGGGATAAAACCCGAGAAAATAACTAAGACTATAATAACTATTATAGAGATATTAAAAGAACTTACGAGCTAGTAGAAAAAACCGTTATTTAAACTAAGGAAAATATTAGTACTAAAATTAGTAGTAGTAAATACCCTTATTATAGCTATACTATAATAGTATTTTAAGGGTATAGCCCCGAGAAAAGAGATTATATTATATTTAAATACTATAAATACTACCGATTAGGCTATACGAGACCCTAGTATAAGTAACCTAATTATACTTAGTATAGAGAATCTATATATATAATTAAGTACTACGGTAAAGTACTCCTTAAAGGAGATATACTCCTAAAGTAAGAGAAATTAGATAATAATAGTATACTAGTAGTTAGTACCCGGACTTAGGATTAGGCCTAGTAGCTTATCGTTATAAAGATAGGCCTTATTATCCTTATCCTAATAAGGATTAATCGTCGGTAAGAATAAGTAAATACTCTATTCGATATAAGCGTAGAATTATAAGCCCTTATAAGCTCGGAATAGTAAGAAGCGAAAAAAGGCGCTAAACTTATACCTACGATAAATATAATTAAATCCCTAATAGCGATAATAGGCGTAGATATAAAAGGAGAGGTTACGATAATTACTCGAATTATAGACTTAGAAAAAACGACTTAAACCTTTAGTTATATTACTATAGTTATAAGAATATATAACCCTTACTACTAGGTAATTATTAGGCTAGACTAGTTAGCTAAAGTAGACTTAAATATCCGGTTCTCTACTAGTTAATAGCGATACCGATACCTAATAAAAAGTTAAGATAAGATCGAACTAGTAATTACCCCCGAGGAAGTATATTATACTAAGAATACTATAATAGTATATATTAGCTTTTAGTATAAAAGACCCCTAGAGAAACTACCTCTATTAGTACTTATATAAAAAAAGGACTTTTTAAGTACTATAGAGTATTAAATAGCCGGTATTTTACTAGAATACTTATAGAATATAATAACTAAATTCGTATACGTATTAGACTATAATAAAGCCGAAGATACTACGACTATACTATAAGAACGACTTAGCTAGTAGACTAAAGAAGAAGAGAAGTTCTTAAATACTACGGCTATAGATAGGCTACCCCTACTAGGAGGTAAAATATATATAATCGATTTAAAAAGTATATTACCTAAATATATACCTATATACCCTTTATATAAGAAAAAATTAAAGACTCTTAAAGAGTATATAAAATAAGTACTCTCCTTAGGATAAATTCGGCGAAATAATAGCCTTTTAGGGGCCTTTATCTTATTTATCCCTAAGAAAGGAAGTACTCTACGCCTCTATATAGATTATAGAGAACTTAATATAGTTATATAGAAAGATCGTATACCTCTACTATTAATCGATAATAGTCTAGAAAAACTATTTAAAACTTAAATCTTTACTAAACTAGACCTAAAAATACCTACTATAGGATCCGAATACGCGAGGGAGACGAGTAGAAAATAGCCTAGAGATATAAATATAGATATTTTAAGTATCTAATAAAACTATTTAGCTTTACTAATATACCTAGTATATTATAAAGCTATATCGAAGATATCTTTAAGGATTTTATAGATATATATTATATTATTTATATAGATAATATACTTATCTATAGCGATACGCTATAAGAATATATTAACTATATTAAAATAATTATTAGGGCCTTATAGGAAACTAACTTATATAGAAACCCTAGTAAATACGAGTTTAAGATAGATTATATAGGATATTTAGGCTATATAGTAGGAGTTAAAGGGATTAGTATAGATCCTAAAAGAGTTAAAGAGATCCTTAAATAGCCGGAACCGAGATCCGTATAAGATATTATAATATTTATATAACTAACTAGATACTATTAAAGGTTTATTAAGAACTATAGTAAAATTATAGTTCTACTTAATAACCTAATATACTATAAAAATACTATAAGTATAGAAGAAAAACGCCTTACTTTTAAATAGAAGAAGGTATTAGGTAAATAAAGACGTCTACTACCCCTAAATATAAGAGAAAAAGGACGAAATATAGTAGCTAAACTAAAAAGAGTATTTATAAAAGTTAAAATACTAGCCTATTTTCGCCCTAAATACCCGATCCGAATAGAGATAAATACTTCCGATTTCGCGATAAGGGCTATACTTAGTTAGAAGTAGCTAATAAGGCTATAGGCCCTTATAGCCTTTATATTAAAGAAACTAAAAGACGTAGAACTCTACTACGATACTCTAGATATAGAACTAATAGCTATTTACGAAAGTTTTAAAATATAGTAATATTTTCTCGTATATACTATAGTACTTATAGATATATATATAGATTATTAAAACTTAAAATACTTACTTTTAAAAACCTAATTATCCCTAAAATAAATAATAGTACTATCTTATATAGCCCGGTTTTACTTTATAATTATATACCTTTTAGGGAAGAAGAATTTAGTAGATCCTCTATTTAAAAAACTAGATTTTAACGACCCTTCGGAAAGGAGAGAGGCTAAATAAGCCCTAGTACTTTAATTTTAATTACGATTTAGAGAAGTACTATAAGAATATACGAAATATATAAATATAATAGAAGTACTATAGTTATATATTAAAAATATACTAATTCGAAAAGAATCCTAAGTACCGAAAGAATTAAGCCTCTCGAGTTTAAAGTTAGAGTTTCCGGCTAGTATACTAGTAGTATACTATAGCCTTTTAAATCTCTATATTAGATATCTACGCTTAACTTAAGGAGATAGAACTTTAAAAACTAGTAATAAAATATCGGATAGCTATAATAATCTAAATACGTACTTTAGGTTTTCCTATTACTAGGAAAAGTAGTACGTAATATCGCCTATTAATAATAGGATAAATATAACCGATTTTACCCTAAAGGTAGAAAGCGAAATACTACGAGTAGTAGTTCTAGGCTTAAACCTAAGGATAGATAATATCGAAGATACTATACTTAAAGACGTACTTCGTAAGGTATATTAAAAGGATATTTTTATTACCGAACAAAAATAGTCCTAGGTATCTTATACTAAAGATATATCTAGAAAAGCTAAAGTAATTATCTAGTAAAAAAAGGATAATTTACTTTACCGAAATAATAGAGTATATATCCTAAAAAGTCTAAAAATCGAAGTACTATATATATATTATAACGATTTATACGCTAAGTACTAGGGAGTATCTAGAATAGTAATTAGTATAAAAAGTATATTTTTCTAGTAAAATATTAATAAAAATACTAAAAAATAGGTATATACTTATAATATATATTAAGTATCTAAGCTATTACTAAGAAGACTATACGGTTTACTAAACCCCTACTTATTCCTTAAGGACCTTAAGAAGAAATTACTATTAATTTTATTATAGACTTATCCTTAGTATCCTCTAAAAGTAGTAGGTATTATAATTTAATTCTAGTAGTAGTAGATAAATTTATAAAATAAGTAGAATATATACCTTATTTAAAGCGTATTTATAGTATAGATCTAGTATAGCTATTCCTCGATAGAATATTCTAATTATACGGACTACTAATAGGAATTATATCGGATAGAGGATCCGTATTTATAAGTAGTTAGTAGTCTAGCTTCTATAACTACTTCTCTATTAAAAGATAATTAAGTATTAGTTTCTACTTATAGACTAATAGTTAGACCGAAAGATAGAATTAGGTCTTAGAATAATACCTAAGAAATTATTATATAAAGTATTAAGACGACTAGAATACTTAGTTACCTTTTACCTAAACTACGTATAATACCTCGAAGTATACGGTAATAGGATAAATACCGGTAAAACTACTACTAGGTTATAAACCTTAAATACTATATAATACCGTAAAGATATTATAATAATATATAAACGAGGCGGAAACTCGAATAGAGATAATATCTAAAAACCGAGATCTCGTAAAAGAAACTTTACTAAAAGTATAAATTATAGTAATACGTTAATATAATAAGAAACGACGAGATTATAACTTTAAAATTAACTAATAAGTACTACTTAATATAAAAAATATTAATCTCTTACGATTATACCGAAAACTAGGACCTAAATAGATAAGACTTTACTAAATTAAATCTATTAAGATATCGGGAAATACCGTAGAATTAAACCTCTTACTATCTATACGTATCTACGATATATTTAATATATAAAGTATTAAGCTATATACCCTATAGAATAGTTAGACTCCTAAGATACTATTAGATAATCTATTTAATAGAGAAAATATATATAAGGTAGACTTTATTATAGACTATCGAAACTTAGGTAAGAAAAGACTATATAGAATAAGATAAATTAGATATAATAAAGATAAAGATATATAAGAACTACGATAATATTTTATAAATAAAAGAATATAGTAAGATTACGAAGAAAAATAAAAAAGATTTTAAGAAAGGGTAGGGTTTAAAAAATATAGTAAAAATATAAGTAAAAAATAAAAATACTATAAATAATTTAAAAATTTTAAAAAAATATAAGAATAATACTATAATTATACGATAAATATAAAGAAGATACGATATATATTTATTAGAAAAAATATATAGTTTAACTTATAGTATTTTTAACCGATAAAAATACTATTAATTATCGCTATTAATATCCTTACTTTTACTTTTATTAATAGGCTTATTTCTATTACTACTAGGAGCTAGTAAACTATCTAAACGAGTATAAATATATTCTATATACTTATCTAGGGCCTCTAGTAATATCCTAATAATATATTATTCTATCCCCTCTAAATAATTATAGAGTAAATCGATTCTACTACCCGTAACTCCCTCGGCCTTAACGCTTTTATCGGTATCCTTCTTAGTAGTACGAAAATCCTTAGTAATACCGGTAATCGTTCTTATAACTAATACCCCGAGACGAAGAAGAAGACCTTATATAAGGAACTTCTTATCCGGGCCCTTACGACGGAGCTCTCGGAAATATAACTATATATTAGATTCTTTTTAGCCTAATATCTAGTTATAGTAGTAACCTCTACGACTACTTACCCGTTAATAACTATAGTATTTTATTCCCCGGCCTAAAAAATAGTTAATTAGAAAATATAAGAAGAAGAAGTTACCCTAAGTAACGGCGTTAAAAGGCTTAAAGTATTAACGTATCTTTTTATTAATTTAAAACCGATTATAGATAGA
>JAOYNU010052737.1:0-10604 GCA_026745395.1 Tympanopsis confertula | reverse complement strand
AACTATTAGATAGAGGGGGGGGGGGGGATTAAAACTAGTAAGTATCTTAATTTAATTTATATATTTAAATAATAATAATATCTCTATTTATATTTAAAAATTAAAAAAAAAATATTTAATTTAAAATCTTTATTTTTAATATATAAATTATTTACTTTTACTTTTACCTTCGCGTTAATATAGGCTTATTATTTTATAAGTTAAGCTAAAGGGGTTCCCCCCTTTATAATAACTACCTTCTTAATCGTCGTATTTATAAACTATATTATTCCTCTAATAAAATTAAAATTAATCCCGCCTAGCGCGCGAGCGCGCGTAGCGCGCGTAGTACGCGAGAGAGAGGTTATTTATTTAAATACTAATATATAAAAGGAATTAATTTTTAAAGATAATAAAGGGAAATTAGGAGTTTATCGTTAAATTAATAACTTTAACGGGGATTCTTATATTAGTAGTATAGTAGATTTAAATAAAAAGCTTTATTATTATTATTCGTTAAAATTAATAGAGCTTTATTTAGAAAATAGAAAAAGTTATATTTATAGTACTTTAATTAAATATAGTTACTCGAATTTTACTTTAGAAATTCTTAAATATTATAATAAATTAAAAGTAATTAAAAGAGAATAGTTTTATATTAATTTATTACGTCTAAAATATAACTTTTTAAAGGTTATAGGCTTACGTTTCGGTATTAAATATTCGGATAATACTCGAGAAAAAATATCTTTATTTTAAAAAGGCTATAAGGGATCTCTTAATTATCCTAGAGCTAAAAAAATAATAATAACTAATTTAGAGATAAATTCTTCTATTTATTATAATTTAGTTAATTTAGTAGCTAAAGCTTTAAATTATAGGGATAGTTTAAGTTTTAAAAATCTAAAATCTAAAAAAAAATAAAGTATATAAAAGTAGATATATTTTTAAATTATTATAACTTTTATTTTTACTATTTTTATTTAGAATTTAGAGCTGGCCGGTTATCTTTAGGAAAAAAAATTTAATTCTCTTTTAGTAAGGGGAACTTTAACTTTTTTAATAAATAGAATAAAGTAATATCGTTTAACTTTATTTATAAGAGCGGGGTAACTATTTATAAAGCCGGCTTTATAAATTTAATTTTTATTTTTAAGATTCTTAAAGTACTTATTTTCCCGGTACTCTATAATTAAGTAATAAAAATAATAAAGCGCTTTTATATAAAATATAATTTTTTTTAGTTTCTTTTCTTTTCCTTTAGGTATTATAGTCTTTTCTTATTCTACCCTTATATCCTTTTTATTTTACTTTATCTTTTTATTATTATTTTTCTACTTTCTAGATTTTATTATAAAAGTTTAAAGTATATTATAATAGTATATACTAAATATTTTTTTTTTTTAATTTATAAAACTATAAATTAAAGAGAAGATAAGTCCTTATATTAGTTAAAGTTTTAAAAATAAAGCTAAGGAGGAGATAAGGGAGGTTAGCCGTATTTTATAACGCTATAAAATAAAATTCTTTTTTTAATAATTTATATTAGTAAAGTATTATAAGCCTAATCTTTATCTTTATAAATACGAGATATAAGGATACGAGATACGAGTAAGTATATATAAGTACGTATCTCGTATCCTCGTATTATTTTTTTTAATTATTAAGTTAATCGTCTTCCTAATATACTAGAATCTTTTTAATTATTATATACTAGTAAAATATTAAGTCTTTATAATAATAATTTAATAATATTTAGAATAATTAGTAAGTAGCTATAAAAAAGCGATATTTTTTTTATAGAACCTTAGAGACTATATAGGAGGAATAAGAAAATTTTCTTATAAGATATAGTCCTATATTTTAAAATATAAAGTCTTAAAAAATTAATTTATTTTCTATTAGAAGGATCTTTTTATTTAGGAGGTTACTTTATAAGAAAAATTAGTCTAAGTCGTAGTTTCTTATTAAAAGTAATATAAACTATATAAAGGATATTATAATACCGTATTTTATAAAGTACCCTATTAGTTTTCTTTTATAGTAAAGTTAGTAACGAGTAAAATAAAACTAAAGAGGACCTACCGCCGGCCCTCTATATATAATAGATAAAGATATTTTATATAAAATATAATATTTTTTCGGTATAGGTACTATTTATATTAGGGAAGATAGAAAATTATCTATTTATAGAATAACTAATGTAAACTATATAAAGGATATTATAATACTATATTTTATAAACTACCCTCTTAATAGTAAAAAACGATTAGATTTTTTATTATAATTAGAGGTTATAAAACTTATTTTAAATAAAGATTATTTAATCCCTAAAGGATTTTAAAGGTTCTTTTTTATTATACTTCTATAAATAAAGGAGTTTCTAAAAAAGTCTTAGTATATTATCCTAATATAATACCTACGGATAAACCTATTATAAATTTACTTAATAATTTAAATCCTTAATAAGTATTAGGTTTTATAGTAGGAGATAGTAGTTTTTTAATTTATATTATATTAGCTAAGGATTATACGCCTACCTACGGTAAGCGCTTAGGGGAAAAAGTATATTATCGATTCTATATAGCTTAATACTCTAAGGATATAGAGCTTATATAGTTATTTATTTAATTTTTTAAATATAATTAAGTTATTATTAGATCTAATATATCTACTCCTCCCCTAATAGGGGCTATAAAATAAAAATATAGGCTTTACCTAATATTTTTATTTTTATAGGGGGGGCTATAAAATAAAAATATAAGTTTTACTTAATATTTTTATTTTTATAAGGGGGGGGCCGGAGGGGTAGTATAATTTTATAGTTTAAAATACTTCTTTTTTATTCCCTTCGGGCTATAAGTATCCCTTAGGGCGCGAAGTAGCGCGAAGTAAGATAAAATAATAAGTTATTTTAATTTATATCCTCTTTTAAATACTTTTAGCCGATAGCCGTAGCGAACCGTAAGGTAGTCCTTATTTCGTAGCTTTTCCTACCTCCTTAGGTCCCTAGCCCTTAGGCTCTAGGGGGGGGGGGGTAAGGTATATTATATTTATTTTTTTTTTATCTAAGGATAAAATTAATAAAAATTATTCTTATAATTATCTTTAGAAACCTTTACTATTTTTATCCTACGATAATACTAATAAAAATTATTATTATTATCGTAATTATTCTTATTATTAGAAACCTTAATATTTTAATTAAATATATTTTTTTATTATATTTACTTATTATATAATATATAAATTTAAAAATATAAATAAATTATTTATATTACTATATTTTATATTAAACGCCGTTAATACTTTTTTAGAGCTAATACGTAATATACCTATCGGCGCCCTGCTGCGCAGCTGCGCAGCAGGGCGCCCATTAATAGAATAGCCATTATACTAGGATGAGCTAGTTCCGTAATTAGTTTATTTATTATTAATGTTGGTATAGGCCTTCTGCTCTTGCGAAGCCTTTGCAAGGGAGGTTTACTTTACACAACCAATATTATATTACCCACAGGACTGGTTCATATGAACTTTCTAAGAGCTGGTGGTTGCTCCGCGACTAGTCGCGAGATTTTTAGATTTGGCTCCCCTGCTTTGCCCTGCTTTGCATTGCAAAGGCAAGGGCCGGGTAGAAATAAATCTAACTTGCCAGGTATACTTTGCAATAGTATTCCTGGGAGAAATTTTTATTCAGACACATGGGTTTTGTCCATACGTAAAAATTACTCTTCTGTAAACAGTCCAATTGTTGCTCCAGTAAAAAAATATGCCAATGCAGATACAGATAAGCTTCAAATTCTCATTGAGAATAAAGGAAAAGCTGGTATACCAGTGAGTTAATAAAGTAAATGGTAAAACATATATTGGAAGCAGTATAGATCTTAATAATAGATTAAGGTGTTATTTTAACCTGGATTGATTAGAATTAGAAATTAAAAAGTATAAAAGTATGATTTTTCGATCCCTCCTTAAGCATTCAAAATTTAGTTTAAATATACTCGAGTATTGTTCAGCCGAAAAAGCAATAGAAAGAGAGCAGTATTACTTAGACCTATTTAATCCAGAATATAATATATTAAAAAAAGCAGGTTCATTACTTGGTTTCAACCATTCACGGGGGGGGGGGGGACTTTAGCCAAAATGAAAAATCGTAATTTAACTGGGGAACATAAAGCTAAACTTTTAGAACATCTAAAAAATCTATATGGAAATGTCAAATACCAGCTGAAGCGTTTAGAAAATTTAAAAATCTATCTTTCTAGTAAAGAAAACCTAGAACTATTGAAGCGGTTAAATGCGGATCCTGAATACCGAGCTAAGCGTTCAGAACACTTAAAACGTCTTCATTCTAGCGCAGAACATAAAGAACATTTAAACCGTCTTCATGAAAATCTAGCTATATGTCTTAAGGGTCGTCCCAAACCAAAAGGTTCAGGAAGGCCAAATGTTTATATAGAAGTACTAGATTCTTTAAATAATGAAATAAAAGTCTATCCTTCCATAAAGGAAGCTGCGGTAGCAATCGGGGTAAATTCAAGTAGTATTAGTCAGGGTTTTAAACGCCTTCCTGAGGGCGAATCTACCATTTTAATGAAAAAGAAGCGATATCAGATAACTAAATTGCCCTAGTCTATACTCTGTATTGGGTTTATTTATTTTTTTTATCTAGTATTATTGGAAAGATTATCTTTGTTTTAGGGAGGCTATATTACTTATTAAAGAAAAAAGACACTTGACTAGGGAAGGTTTAGATAAGATAAAATCTCTAGACCCTCTTTTTTTCGGAGAAAAAAAGAGGGTCCTTGGAAATGAATTCTAATAGATTGAAATAAAACTTTTTAATATATTTACATACCCTTTAGGGCCCGAAAAATAAAAATGTGGGCTTTGCCTGACATTTTGATTTTTATGGGGGGGCCACAGGGCCCCACATGCAAAATATTGTTACGCCATGATGAGTATTGGAATATTAGGATTCATAGTTTGAAGTTTTGGTTTGGCTTCGCCTCATAGTGATATGGGGAGTTACATTATTTATTTCGCTATAGGCTGGAACGGTTTAGTGCTGCTAATTGGTACCTTGAATGGTAAAAATTCGATTAGCTATACCCAATCAGCAGGCAATCTGTTCCTTAATTCATCTATGAATAAACAGAGTGCTTCAGAGACTATACGCGAATCATCTTTTAATTTTTCGGCATTTCGTTTACATTATAATACGCTATTTGGAAAAGCTGCGCAAGATCTATCTGATAATTGATTGACTTGATTCATTGGGTTTGCAGAGGGAGATGGTGCTATACAAACATATGCTAATAATACAAGAGTACGTTTTGTTTTAACTCAAAAAGAAAGCGGTATTCTTTATTATGTCCATAATAAGTTAGGGATTGGTTCTGTAAAGCATTTTCCCCAAGGGACAAGTGGGAACAAAAATGACTTTTATAGATTAATTGTAGATAATCCCTCACATATTCTTCTACTCGCTTTTTTATTTAATGGTAATTTGGCTATGGCTCATAGAATCAATCAATTAGCTTTGTGGGTTCAAGTTTTAAGCAATCGTTTTGGGGTAAATACAATTCAATTAATTAATACTGCTGTTACAATAACATTACAAGATGCTTGATTATCTGGGTTTACGGATGCTGAAGGATGTTTTAATGTATCCATTACATCTAATACAAGATATACATTAGGTTATGTTGTAAAAATGCGTTTTATACTTGATCAAAAGGATAGTTCTATTCTTAGTATCATACGAGATCTTTTTGGGTTTGGAAAAGTATCTCTTAGATCGAAAACGGATGATGTTTACCGCTACACATCTACAGGGTTTAAGTCAATGAATGATATAATATCTTACTTTAAAGCATTTCCATTGCTTACCAAAAAGGCTCTTTCTTTCGACAAGTGATTAACTGTTCATAATCTCGTTATTAATAAATTACATCTTACTGAGGAAGGATTAGTTAAAGTAAGAGCATTACAGAAACAGATTAATATTGACAATAGTATGACAATCAAAACAGGATCTGCGCAACCTTAGAGATATTAAAAGATGAAAATATAGTCCGATTCTCCTTGTGAAAGGAGCGCAGTTATTTATATATATAGTAGCTAAGCGGGTGGATATGAGGAATATCTGCTAACACAATGCATCACATGTACGTGGTAGGGCTTGATGTCGACACACGTGCTTATTTCACGGCCGCTACTTTAATTATTGCTGTGCCTACTGGAATTAAAATTTTTAGCTGATTAGCGACCAGCTATGGTGGTTCAATCCGTTTATCACCTTCTATGTTATACTCGCTGGGATTTATCTTCATGTTTACAATTGGAGGGTTAATAAACCATTTAGCTCTCCCTTTAAAGGCTACCATATGCTGGGAACTTCTGACAATTATGTTACTTGAGTTTCATTTAATCTGAGTAATATTTAATTTTGAACAATCATTAGCAGGTAACCAACAGATTTCATCAAATATCTTAGTAGGAACCTCAGAGACTAAACGTAGCCCTCATAGGAATTTACTATGAGAAGATATAGTCCGCGTAAAAAAATATTCATTAATCTTAAATTATCGTGCAGTTATAACTCGATCTTATTCTAACTTTAGTAATAAACCAGGTAACCCTGATAATACTTTAAACTTAAAGGCTGAAAAAGTTTATGATAACTTTAAAGAAGATAGACTTAAGATAATAAAGCAAGAAATGGGTAGATCAGGTGTTTACTGTTTAATTAACAAAGTTAATGGTCACAGCTATGTAGGGAGTTCTATTAATTTAGCTTCTAGAATGAGAAACTATCTTAATAAGAGTTTTTTAAAAAGTAAACAAAATGTTAATATGCCAATTACGATAGCTTTACTTAAGTACGACCAATCAAATTTTACTCTTTTAATTATAGAATATATTGAACCCGAATTTTTAACTGCTAGAGAAACTTTTTATATCTCACATGTAATACCTTATTACAATGTTTTAAAACAAGGTTATTCTTCTTTAGGTTATAAACATACAGAGGAGACCAAGAAGTTACTATCTGAATTAGCTAAGAATAGAACACACTCAGATAAAACTAAAGGGTTAATAGCTAGGGCTGTAACAGGTGAAAATAATCCTTTTTATAATAAAAGTCATTCTAAGGAAAGTAAGTTAAGAATGATTGAAGCTAACTCAGCTTATCCTGTTTATATCTATAACTCCTTTAAGGAGTTATTAGTTATTTTCCCCTCTGTTTTAACTTTAGCAAAGTTAATTAAATCAAATCATTCTACATTAGTTAACATTATAAAAGAACAAACAATATTTAGAGGTGAGTGGTATATAGCCAATATACCTTATAATATTTCAGATATACCTTTTATTTTAAATTTAGATTCTAAAGAATGTAGACAATTAATAGAAGAAATTAATAATTGTAGCCATGTTAAAAAAGCAGTCTTTGTATATGATACTAATAAAAAATTTATAGGTAAATATGATGGAGTGACAAAAGCTCAAAAAGCATTAAATATAAATCATAGTATTATAAAGAATTTGGCTCGTATTACAGGTTATAACAATAGCTATATATTTAGCTATGAAAGATTAATATGTGAATAGTAAATATTTATCCTAATTGCGTTATATAAATTTTAATAATTTAAGAAAAATTTTGTTTGTGTAAGTTATATATTTAAGCAAGGGTTCGCCTACCCTGTTAAATTAGAGTACGTAAATTGCTACTACCTAATTTTCCTAAATGCTTTTTTTTCAATAAGTCAGTTAGTTACACAAATAAGCTCTAATGAAAAATTAATTTACAGAGAGAGGCCCCTTCTCTCCTTTAATAAAAAATCATTTTCAACTATTGCTAATTCAAATTCTAAAGATCAAGCTACTATAAAAAATTTTGTAAATATAAACCCTTGATTTTTAACAGGTTTTATAGACGCTGAAGGGTGTTTTACATTATCAATTTATAGAGATATTAGTAAGACAACAGGTTGACGTGTGCAGGGAATTTTCAGTATAGAGCTTCATAGTAAAGATATTGCCTTATTGGAAAATATTAAATTATATTTAGGTGCGGGGAAAATATATAGTCCTCGTAAAGATACAAAACAATTTAGAGTAACTTCTATCAAGGAATTACAAGCTATTGTAAAACATCTAGATAAATATCCATTAATAACCAAAAAACGTAATGATTATGAATTATTTAAATTAGCTTTAAATTTAATTGAAAATAAAGAACATATAACCCCGGAGGGACTAGAAAAATTAGTATCTATTAGAGCATCTATGAATTTAGGTCTTACCCCCTCAGTTAAAAATTGCTTATCCTAATATTATTCCTTTTCCTAAACTTAACCTATGATCTTGTGATATTAAAGATCCTAATTGACTATCAGGATTCACCAGCGGTGAAGGTTGTTTTATGATTAATATTAAAAAATCTCAAACAACTAAATTAGGCGAAGTTGTTCAATTAAATTTTAATATTTCTCAGCATTCTCGTGATGAGAATTTAATAAAGAGTTTAGTTGATTATTTAGGATGTGGAAAAGTATATGTGTATCCGGGAGTAGTTTCTTTTAATATAACCTCTTTAGATAACTTGTATTCTAAATTATTACCATTTTTTACCAAATACCCTATTCAAGGTGTGAAACTTTTAGATTATTTTGATTTTGTTAAAGTTATACATTTAATGAAAAATAGAGCACATTTGACTCCGGAAGGGTTAGAGGTTATTCGTGCTATAAAAATGGGTACTAATAAAAAAAGGTTAATTAAGGTATAAAAAAATTTATTAGGGGAGGGGTTTCAATTAGATATTTAAGCAACATACCTTATAATATAAATGACACTCCTATAATAGTTGATTGATCTTCAAAAGAATGTGAACAATTAACCTTAAATATGAACAAGAATAGTCATATTAGAAAAGCAGTGTTTGTATACGATATAAATAGAAATTTTCTTGATAAGTATGAGGGAGTAACGGAGGCTCAAAGAGCCTTAAATATCTCACATTGTACTATTAAAAATTATGCTAAAATAGGTGGTACATATAAAGGGTATATATTTAGCTATGAAAGATTGACTAAAGATTAAGGAATTAATGATTAAAGCGGCGCAGCGGGTTTTACTTTTCCTATGCCCTACTATGCAGCAGTGCATAGTCAAGGGTAGTTTTATAACTTCCAACCTTGCTTCATATTTCGTAAAGAAGGGGCGCAGCATCGCATCCCATCGACCCCCTTGGATTGCTTCGCAGCTTAGCAGCTTCGCAGCTTCGTAGCTTCGCAGCTTCGCAGCTTCGCATAGAAGGACTCATAAAAAAAATAATTATATCGCCTGGGCCTGGCTGGCGGCCGCGAGCAGTCCGCTTGCGGGCTGCTAAAAAAAAAATTTTTTTTTTTATAAATAAAAAACAAGGGAGAGGGACAAAGGAAGTAAAAACTAAAAAGAGCAGCGCCTTTGCTTTATTAGGCGGTAACGGAGTCACCGCCTGAATATTTTTTTTATTTGTAAGTGGAGTTATTCTTGCAAATGCATCTCTTGATATCGCGTTCCATGACACCTACTATGTCGTAGCTCATGAAATGGGCCCTTGTATTTTTGCTTTATCAATAGTAGTATTGCCAAATAGTACAGTTTTTGAGGATGCATCCAACTGTAAAGAATCTGTAGTCTTACAGTTTAAAGATAAACACGGGATTTATCTTTGGACACATAAAAAAACAAATAAGCAATATTTGGGTAGTTCTAAAAATTTAGGTAATCGATTGGTTGAATATTATCGACCAAGTTATTTGCATGCACAAGAAAAACGTGGTAGTGCTATCTCTCGAGCACTGCTTAAATATGGTTATAGTGCTTTTTCATTTTCTATTCAAGAAATTGGACACACGAAAATAGATCAAGTTTACTCTGTAACTAATATACCAGACTTTGTGGTTTTAGAGCAATCTTATTTAGATAACTATACTTTGGCTTATAACATAAATCGTACAGCTAGCTCATCTGCTTATGAACGAAGTGATGAATTGATAAATGTTGGAGAATTTAATCCATCATATAATAAAAAAGGTATAGATGCTTTTGTATGAGATAAAACTCATACTTTTACTCTTAAATCTTCTTGATCTATGGCACGAGGTAAGTATCGATTTTTTCTTTATTCAATTGAAACTTTTGAACTAGTTCAAGAGTTTTATAGTGGAAGCAAATTATCTGCCTTTTTTGAAAATACAAGTAAACGCTTTGGAACTGATATTGCTAAAAAGCTTATAAGTAGTGATATTCCGGCTATACGGTATGGTAATTATGTTATTTCTATGATTCCTTTAGATAAGACTAATTTAGAAGAAATGCTTCCTGCAATGGGTGTAAAGGAAGTCTTGGCATCTAAAAGGGTTACTAAAGGGAAAACTATTTATGGATATAATCCTGAAATAAATGTGTATAGAACATGAAATAGCTTAGAAGAATGTACTTATTTTCTACCCTCCCCCCCCCCTTCGGGGCCTGTAAAATCAAAATGTGGGCTTTGCCTGACATTTTTATTTTTATGGGGACCCCGAAGGGGGCCAAGGGAACTGGAAATAAATTTGAAAATAAAG
>JAOYNU010052626.1:0-10621 GCA_026745395.1 Tympanopsis confertula | reverse complement strand
AGTAAGTACTTTATAAGAGGATAATATCGTAGAAGATATTAGAATAAATAACTTCTTAGTAGATATAACTAATAATAAATTTAATATATAGTTTATATAAGTAACTAAAGAAAATTAAGATAAGGGGTAATCGATAAAGTTTAGTAAAATCGTCGAAAGGTATTAATATATAGGGCTCGATATAGTCGGAATTTCTAAAATATAGGTAATAAGTTAAGTTATATAGGGCTAGTATTTCTATCTATAATACGTCTTAAATTAATAAAAAGATATATTAATACTTTAAGCCTTTTAACGCCGTTACTCAGGGTAAAAAGTTTATTTATATAGACTTTAATAAGGTAATTAGGGCTCGAGATAAGTTTTTTAAAAAAAATATAAGAGAAAAAGACTTATTTACTTTTTATTTTCCGAAATTTAAATAGTACCTCGCCGAAACTAAATTTATAAATATCTTAGAAGGTATAAAAATCTTATATTAAGAAGGGAATATCTCTCTAAACCTCCGGAAAGCCCTAATCGGCTAAGAAAAACCCTAAACTTATACTTTATATATTAAGATTTTCTTAGAATTTACTTCGGACCTAGAAGGTTTAGCCTACTATAAGAAGTATTACTCCTCCTCTTATACCTCGCTAAACCTCCCCTAGGCTTTTACTAACTAGTTCTAGATTCGGGGGTCTTCTTAGATTATTTAAACCTCTTATAGGGATTTTATAGATTAAGAATATTCTTCTAGGATTTCTAAAAACCGCCTAACCCTAGAAGAAAAAAAAAGAAATTCCGACTTAATCTCTACTTTTATTATATTTAAAAAAGCTATTTATACGCCTCTTACCTTATAGCCTTAACCTAGACCCGGGCTTATATTAGAAACCCTATTCTAGCCCTAGAAGAACTTTAGATATCCGGGGCTATTTAAGAAACTTTAGTTTTTACTATAAAAGCCCTTATAAAAACCGTAAAAACTAAGAAAACCCCTAAAGTATTAGAGATCTTCTCGGATAACTCGGAAAATTCGGAATTAGAAAAAGAATAATTTTAATTTAAAATTTTAATTTATAGTTTTTAGAACCCCTAGAAATCCCTACTTAACCCCCGGCTTTTTTAGAAGAAGAAGGTACTTATATAAATACTCTTATAAACGATAGATCTAATATATAACCTTTTATTAACTCTAGTTATTATAGTTTTACTATAATATCCGATAGAACTTCTATTAAATATAGAATTATTTTCTACTTAATTTAGCCCTACTATTTTTAGTAAATCGTAAATTAACCTAGAGACCTCTAGCCTATTATATCCTAGATAACTTATTATAAACTAGATATAAGTAGGTTTCGCGAGGGTATTTAAACTTATATAATCCCCGGATAATCCGATCTTATAATTTTAAGAAAAAAGTAATTATAGTTCTATAATACCTCTTTTTACTTTATTACTAATACTATAATTATTTAAAGATTTTTTAAATTTAAAATATCTATAGTACTAGTATTTATAAACCCCGAAATCGTTTAAGTCTTTTTTACTAGTTTTAAAACCTTATTAATTAAGGTTTTAAAAGAAAAACTACTTATATACGTTTTCTCGGCTTCCCTCGTAGATATTTAAAAAGCCCTTACTATTAAAAAAAGAAAAAAAAAACCTTATTTTAAAGCTTTTACCTAATTATTCCTTATTATCGAAATTTTCGATAAAAAGAAAATTAAAAAATTACTATTTTCTTACCTTAATTTAGATTACGAAATAAACTTATTTCTAAATATTATTATTCCGAAGATATTTTTATATTTAATATCTAGAGAATAGTTTCTAATTCTACGGAAGACTTTATATAAATTACTAGATTAGGGTTTTATAAGGGTTTTTTCTTTATTAGCTATTACTCTAATTCTTTTCGTAAAAAACCTAGAAATAGCTTATATTTTTACGTAGATTACTAAAAATTAAATACTATATCGAAATATAATACTTATCTAATATTTTTTATAACGGAGACTCTATAGTAAATAACTAGTTCTAAATAGATTTCGAAAATTAATATTATATTAGCTTTTTACTATCTCCGGATATACGAAAGAGATAAGTAGAAAATAGCTTTTAAAACTAAATTAATTTTTTTTAAATAACTAATTACTTTTTTTAATCTATTTAATACTTTTACCTCGTTTTAATAATATATAAACGATACTTTTTACGAATATTTTAATATTTTCTACTCTATTTATTTAAATAATAATATTATTTATTTTAATAAATTTAAAAAGGATTATTATTAAAAAATCTATTTTATAATCTTAAAACTCTCTAAAATAGGTTTATAATTAGATTTCTCTAAATCTAATTTCGAAACCCTAGAAATTAAGTATTTAGATTTTATAATCGAATCCGGGGTAGATATAAAAACCGATTTTAAAAAAATAAAAGTTATTTAAGAATAAAAACCCCCGAAAACTATAAAAAAAGTATAAGGTTTTTTAGGATTTACGAACTACTATAAGGTTATTATTAAGGACTTCTCGGATATTATTAGACTTTTTACGAATTTAATTAAAAAATATACCTTTTTTAAATAGATTATAAATTACTAGAATACTTTTAAGAATATTAAAAAAGCTTTTATCGATTCCGAGACCTTAGCTAGCTAAGATCTTTCTAGACCTATAGCTATAGAAGTAGATATTTCTAATTATATTTTAAGAAGTATATTTATATAATAAAACCCCGAAGACTTTTTCTAAAAACTTATAAAATATTACTCGAGAAAACTATTTTTTACCGAAATTAATTACCTTATATATAATAAAGAACTTCTATCTATTATATTATATATTAGAAAGTAATATTCTAAGTTTAAAAATATAGATTTTATAAATTTTATAAATTACTAGAACTTAGTCTATTTCTAGATATAGTAATATTTATCCGAATATTAGATATAGTAAAGAGAAGAACTATCCGACTTTAAATTTAAATTTATCTACTAGCCTAGTATTATATAAGTCTTTTCCGATACTTTCTCTAGAAAAATTTAAGATTTTCTAAAATATACCTCTAATAATAGGATATCTAGTAAAACTTATTAATTACTATTTAATTTTTCTAATACTTTAGAAAAATTAGAAATAAAAGTTAAAATTATATAGATATTTAATAGTAATTCCGGACCCGAAAACGAGCTTTTTTCTACTTCTAAACTCGCCGACCTTCTTAAGAATTTTTTTAAAAACTTAGAACTATCGAACTTATAATAAAAAAGTCTAGAAAAAAACCCTAAATACTAGAAGATTTAATAAGCTATTTATAAAAGTAACCGGTAGTTCTTTACTAATTAGGATTTACTAGTATTTATATTTAAGTATTCTATTAATATAGAGAACTATTTAATATAAAGAAACTAAATCTAAATACTTTTCTTTAAGCCTTTTAAAACTAAAATTATCTAATAAATCTACGACTCCCCTATTACTAGCTACCCTAGTAGAGAAGTTATAAGAGATCTAGTTTCTAAATACTATATATAGCCGGGTCTATTCTCTAATATACGCTATTTTATATAGAATTACTAGATTTATTTATAAAGTAAAGTCTAAAAAGATTAGAAAAAAGTCTTCTAAAACCCCTACTTATTCCGGAATAATCCTAATAAGAACTATCTATAGATTTTATAGTAAACTTCCCCGAAAATCCTAATAGTTCTACTATACTAATAGTTATAAATAGATTTACGAAAAACCCTATATTTATACTTATAAAGATAATAAAAGCCCCAGATATCGCCTATACTTTCCTATAGTATATCTATATATATTACGGATTCCCCTATACTATAGTTTTTAATAGAGGACCCTAGTTTACCGGTTTATTCTAGATAAAGGTTTACTAATCTCTAGGATTTTAGAGGTACTTATTTATAGCCTTTTATTTTTAAATTAACGGATCTATAAAATATTTAAATATAGAATTAGAGGTTTACTTATAGATCTTCTACTTATTTAACTAGGATAATTAGGATATAATACTACTTAGTATAATATTTACTTTTAATAACCGAAAATCTATATCTACCGGATTCTCCCTATTCTTTTTAAGTTATAAATATTATTTTAAGACCTTAGAACCTAATATAAGGTCTTCTACTAGATCTACTATCTCCCCGGCCGAAAAAAGCCGCGAATAGGTTAGAAAACTAAGAGATTACTACGATTTAGTAGTAGTAGTAATAATAAATACTTAAGAAACCTAGGAAAAATATACGAATTAATTATAATAGGCCTCGGAATCCTATAAAATAGGTAATAGAGTTCTATTATATTTAAAGAATATTAGAACTATTAAACCCTCGAAAAAACTAAATTAGATAACCTTATTATATAAGGTTATAAGTCTAGTAAGATCTTATATTATTCGCCTCGATATTCCCCCTAGAATCTACCCTATTTTCTATATAAATCTTCTATATTAAGTTTCCGAAAACCTACTTCTTTCTAAAATATAGTTTACCCGGAACTACCTTTTATCTAATTATTAAAAGCCTCTAATAACTATATTAAAAAAGAGTAGGTTATAGAAAAGATCTTATAGTACTACTAATCTAGAAATAGCCGCTTTAGTATTCTAGTTAAGTAGAAAAGTTATATAGAATTTATTAAAAAACCCCTAAAAGACTTCCTAAATACTAAAGCTCTAGAAGTCTATAAATCTAGTCTTTTAGAAGTTTTATAGGCTACGAAAACCCTAGAAAAAAGGAGAGAGAGAGAGAAAGACTAATATAAAAAGTTAAGACTTTTCTAAAACCTCGGCTATACCCTCGCTAATTATACGTAGCCTTATACGTAGATTAGTTATTAATTATATAACTTTTTTAATATTATCTAATACCCCGTTATCTTCGCTATTATCTAGTTTTATAAATACTAGTTAGATCGATAAGAAAATACTACCTCTAGAACTAGGAGAATTTAAGTATTCTAAAAAAACTTATTTTCGACTTAGTAGTTTAATTATCGAATTAGTAATCGATAATAGTGTATTCCGGAACTTTAGTATAGGGAAACCCTATACCTAAGTACTAGTTTCTTATTAGTCTTCTAATAATATAAGATACTATTAAAATACTATATCTCTAGGTACTAAGATATATTACTAGCCTCTTTTATCGAATTTAGACCTAGGTCTAGGCTTATAGAACTATATAGAATTCTCCGGACCCCTTAAAGGTCTTTCGCTATATATAAAGAACCCTACGCCTCCTATAAGGTCTCCTTCTTCCTTCTCTTCTCTTTAGTTTAGAATATAATCTTATTTTACGTAAAAAGGTTCACCTCTTACGTAGACCGTTATACCCCTTTTATTTAGTTCTACTATATCTATAATAGGATAAAATCCTTAACTTAATTCTTTATATTAGCTTATATTTAAGATATAGAAAGATAAGGGTTTATAAACCCTTCGAATATATTTACCTACTTAAAGTCTATTTATATAGATTTTAACTAGGTAATTAGGGCTCGAGATAAACTCCGAGAAAAATAAAAAATAAACTTATTTACTTTTTATTTCCCGAATTCGAATACTTTTTTATTATAATTAAATTTATAAATACTTTAGTTAATATAAAAATCTCTTATTTAGAAGGGAATATCTCTTTAGATTTTAAGAAAACTTTAATTAGCTAAGGAAAACCCTAAACTTATACTTTATATATTATGACTTTTTTAGGATTGATTTCGGATTTACAAAACCTAATTTATTACGAGAAATATTACTCTTCTTCTTATATTTTACCGAACCTATAACGGTCTACGTAAGAGGTAAACCTTTTTACGTAGAATGAGATTATATTCTAAACTAAAGAGAAGAGAAGGAAGAAGGAGACCCTACGAGAGGCGTAGGGTTCTTTATATATAGTAAAAGGCCCTTAAGGGCCCGGAGAAGTCTATACGGTTCTATAAGCCTAGACCTAGGTCTAAATTCGATAGAAGAGGCTAATTCGCTACTATCGGAAAATAGTAAAAGGTTTTTCCTATACTCGGGTTTTCGGATTTACTACTATCGGAAGATTTACTACTATCGGAGGATTTACTACTAGAATTTACTACTATCGATTATTAGCTCTAATAGTTAAACTATTAAGTCGAAAATAGGTTTATTAAAGAGCTAGCTTAAGTTCTTCCGGTTCTAGGGGTAGTATTCTTTTATCGATCCGGCTAGTATTTATAGAGCTAGACGGTAGCGAAAATAACGAGTACTAGATAACGTTAAAAGGACTATATAACTAATAACTAAACTATATATAGGGCTATATATAATTAGTAAGGGCGTAGCCGAGGCTTTTAGAAGGGTCTTAACCCTTTATATTAGCTTTTCTCTCCCCCCCCTTTTTCTAGGGTTTCGTAGCCTATAGAACTTCTAAAAGACTAGATTCGTAGACTTCTAGAGCTTTAGTATCTAAGAAGTCTTCTAGGGGTTTTTTAGTAAGTTCTATATAAATTTTCTACTTAATTAGAATACTAAAGTAGTTATTTCTAGATCGGTAGTACTATAAGATCTTTTCTATAACCTACTCCCCTTCGATATAGCTATTAGAGGTTTCTAATAGTTAAATAAAAAGTAGTTCCGGGTATACTATATTTTAGGATAAAAATAGGTCTTTAGAAACTCGATATAGAAGATCTACGTAAAAAATAAAGTAGATTCCGGGGGGGGGTATCTAATTAGACGGTATAAGATCTTACTAGACTTATAACCCTATATAATAGGGCTATCTAATCTAGTTTCTTCGAGGGTCTAATAGTTCTAATATTCTTTAAATATAGTAGAACTCTATTCCCTATTTTTTAGGATTCCGAGGCCTATCGTAACTAATTCGCGTATTTTTCCTAGGTTTTTTAGGTATCTACTATCGCTACTACTACTAAATCGTAGTAATTTTTTAGTTTTCTAATTTATTTACGCCCCTTTTCGGCCGGGGATATAGTAGATCTAGTAGAAGACCTTATATTAGGTTCTAAGGTCTTAAAGTAGTATCTATACTTTAAGAAGAACGGGGAGAATCTAGTAGATATAGATTTTTAATTATTAAAAGCGAGTATTATACTAGGTAGTAATATATCCTAGTTATCCTAATTAAAAAAATAAAATATCTATAAGTAAACCTCTAGTTCTATATTTAAATATTCTATAAATCCGTCGGTCTAAGGATAAAAAGCCGTAGATAAACGCCTCTAAATTCCTAGAGACCGGTAAACCTCTTTCTAGAATAAACCGGTAAATTAGGAACCTCTATCGGAAACTATAGTATAAGGGAGTCCGTAGTATATATAGATATACTATAGGAAGGCGTAGGCGATATCCGGGGCCTTTATCGTCTTTATAAGTATAAATATAGGGCTTTTCGTAAGTCTATCCGTAACTACTAGTATTTATAATTAAAGATTCGTATAGCCGGATAGATTTTGAACCTATCCGAGCTATACTACGATAAAAAAATATAGTAAGATATAATACCTTATATCTTTAAAGTTTAGTAATTAGTATAAACTTAATAAATTTTCGTAATAAATTTTCGTAACTATATTAAAGAAAGCTAAGCCCCGAATAACTAGAATTTAATTTTTATATATCTAAAAGTCTCTTTATATATTACCGAGTAAATTATACGGAAAATTCTATTACTACCGGCTATCGGAGGAGCCCTTATTAGTATAAAAAGAAGGCTTTCTCTTTAGAAATTCTATACTATTTTCTATTAGACTTAAATAAACTTATTTAAATACTTAAAAACTTATTTAAACTATTTTTACTTACTAATATAACGAAAATAACTACTAAACCTACTAAAACGGATATTTCCCCCCCCCTTTTCCCTAGGCTTTCCGAAAAGAATACTATAGTATTAGTACTTAAACCTACTAAAACTACTATTATAAAGGTTAGAAGATTAAGGAGAGATAAAGTACTAGCCCTTTTAGAGAAGGGCTATAAGAAACTCGTCTTAGCCGGCCTAATCGAGGTAAACTTTAATAAAGTATAAAGCCTATTAAAAGCTTTACGAGAGGATAATAATATAGAAAGGGTTAATATTAATATCTTTTTTAAATTATTATATAGTAGTAAATTTAATACGTAGTTTATATAGGTAATTAAAGAAGATTAAGATAGGGGGTAATCGATAGGGTTTAATAAGGTCGTCGGAGGGTACGTAGGGATCGATATAGTTAGAATTTAGTATAGGTAATAAGTTAGGTTATATAAGGCTAGCGTTTCTATCTATAATCGGTTTTAAATTAATAAAAAGATACGTTAATACTTTAAGCCTTTTAACGCCGTTGCTCAGGGCAAGTAACTACTAGTATAGTAAACCTATTAGGTATTTCGGGGAGGTCTACTATAAAATCTATAGATAGTTCTTACTAGGATTATTCTAGAACGGGTAGGGGTTTTAGAAGACCTTTTTTCTAATCTCTCTAGATTTTACTTTATAAATAGATCTAGTAGTTCTACGTAAAATAGCGTATATCGGAGGATAGACCCGGCTATATATAGTACTTAGAAACTAGATCTCTTATAATTTCTCTACCGGGGTAACTAGTAGTAAAGGAGTTATAGATTTATTAGATAATCTTAGTTCTAAAGGGCTTAAAGAAGGGTATTTAAATTCGGTCTTTTTATATTAAATAGTTCTCTATATTAATAGAATACTCGGATATAAATATTAGTAAACCCTAATTAGTAGGGAATTACTAATTACTTTTATATATAGTTTACTAAATCTTCTAGTATTTAGGGTTTTTTTCTAGACTTTCTAACTATAAGTTAAATAGTTCTAAGTCTTCGAAAAGGGTTTTAGGAGGGTCGGCGAGTTTAGAAGTAGAAAGAGGCTCGTTTATAGGTCTAGAGTTACTATCGGATATCTATATAATTTTAACTTTTATTTCTAATTTTTCTAAAATATTAGAAAAATTAGAAAATAGTTAAAAAGTTCTACCGGATATCCTATTATCGGAAGCGTCTTTTAGTAGATCTTAATTTTTTCTAGAGAGGGTATTAGAAGAGATTTACGTAGTACTAGGCTAATAAATAAGTTTAAATTTAAATTCGGATAGTTCTTCTCCTTACTATATCTATTATTTAGATAAATATTACCGGGTTTAGAAATAGACTAAATTCTAATAATCTATATAGATTATAAAGTCTATATTTTTAAACTCGGAATACTACTTTCTAATATACGATATAATAGATAGAAATTCTTTATTATATATAAAGTAGTTAATTTTAGTAAAAAATAGTTTTTTTAAATAATATTTTATAAATTTTTAGAAAAAGTTTTTAGGGTTTTACTATATAAATACGCCTTTTAAAGTATAACTAGAAGTATTTACTTCTATAGCTATAAGCCTAGAAGGATCTTAGTTAGTTAGGGTCTCGGAATTAATAAAAGCTTTTTTAAAATTCTCGAAAGTATCCTAATAGTTTATATTCTACTTAAAAAAAGTATTTTTTTTAATTAAATTTATAAAAAGTCTAGTAATATTTAAGAAGTTTTTAATAAAAACCTTATAGTAGTTTACGAATCCTAAGAAGCCTTATACGCTTTTTATAGTCTTTAGGGGTTCTTATTCTTAAATAGCTTTTATCTTTTCGGGGTCGGTTTTTATATTTACCCTAGATTCGATTATAAAGCCTAAATACTTAATTTCTAAGGTTTTAAAATTAGATTTAGAGAAATCTAATTATAAGCCGGGTTTAAAGAGTTTCGAGATTATAGAATAGATTTTTTAATAGTAATCCTTTTTAGATCTATTAGAATAGATAATAACGTCGTTTAAATAAATATAATAGAAGATATCGAGATATTTACGAAAAGTATTATTTATATATTATTAAAATAAAGTAAAAGTACTAGATAGATAGAAAAAATTAACTAACTATTCGAAAGAATTTAATCTAGTTCTAAAAGCTATTTTCTACTTATTTCTTTCGTATATCTAGAAATAATAAAAAGCTAATTTAATATCGATTTTTAAAATCTATTTAGAGCTAGCTATCTACTATAGAGTCTCCGATATAAAAGGTATCGGATAAGTATTATATTTCGATATAGTATTTAATTTTTAATAATTTATATAAAAATATAAGCTATTTCTAGGTTTTTTTACGAAAAGTATTAGAATAATAGCTAATAAAGAAAAAGCTTTTATAAAGCCCTAATCTAATAATTCGTATAGAGTTTTCTATAGAATAAGAAACTCTTCTCTAAATATCGAGTATAAAAGTATCTTCGGAATAATAATATCTAAAAATAAGTTTATTTTATAATCTAGACTAGGGCGAGAAAGTAATAGTTTTTTAGTTTTCTTTCTATTAAAAGCTTCGATAATAGGGAGTAACTAAATAAGGGCTTCGAGATAGGGGTCTTTTTCTTCTTTAATAGTAAAGGTTTTCTAAATATCTATAAGGGAAACTAAGAAAATATATATAAATAGTTTTTCTTTTAAAATCTTAGTTAATAGGGCTTTAAAACTAGTAGAAGAAATTTAAATAATTTCGGGGTCTATAAATACTAGTACTATAGATATCTTAAACTTAAAAAGTCTTTAGATAGTTATAG
>JAOYNU010052515.1:0-10625 GCA_026745395.1 Tympanopsis confertula | reverse complement strand
CATCTTCACGATTCGCAAAGAGATTCATGATCATCTCACAACTGAAACCCGAAGGTATGGAGCTCAAACAGGTTGCCTCTGTCTTTAATTCAGATTGAAGAGTATCCTTAGAAATGAAGGGCTCGAATTGGATAGGCTTCCCGAACAAAGCAATGGTTGAAAGAGCAACACTTGTATTTCCGTCAATCACTGCTACAGACTGGCCATTTCTCGATTTTAATTCCCAAATATCATCGTTCATATTGACTTGTAGCTGGAAAAAACGGTTGCTATCATTCTCAATTTGATCGAATTCAGAAAGGGGAAATGGTTGTGGAAAGTGAAACTTGATTGGTATCTTTTTCAGCTGTACCGTTGGATGTTAACCCAAAATCACATAAGAAAGACTAGGAATGAATGAATGTTATCGACATACCATTCCAAGACATATCCAGTTCTTTTCGCGGCTATCAGGAGGCTCTGCTTTGATTGTTAGTGCAGTTTAATCAACTCTAGGTCAGCCCAGCTCATTTGGCAAGAACGTAAGATTCTGGCCCACAGTACACTATTGTCTCAAATGCAAAGGCAATGAAGGATGAAGCTGCTAAGAGCCAAATAGTAGAGTTGGATCAATAAAATCAGTCCTACCTGCTCTATTACGACTCCAAGATAGGAAGTTTCTGGGGTTTGTGTCTTCGAAGGCCATTTCCTTTCTCGTATGAATAGATCGGAGAGTGTGGACCTAGCAGTCGACCTGAGCAGTCGATCTGGGTGGCCCGGCGTAATTATTGGAACAGGATCATTCAATATACGACAAGCCTGCTATTCAAGCCATGTTTTCTTTCTAGATTTCTCCGAATTGCATTTCCAGTGAGGGGCACATGAAATCAGAAGGCGAAGATGAATACAAGTAGGGTCTTTGACCTGCTTGCTACCTTCTTCCTCTTAGACCTTGAGCCTAGGCTAACTAAGTTGCGCTTCAGGCAGCAAGGCGGCTCCGGTCATTGGGCATCAAGTAACCCGGCATAGGCTGATAAGATGTGTAATCGGGCAACCGCCTGAGCCCTGCGGGTAGCACTCTCTGGTCCTTCACTCGCTGCATTACATGGCATTGGCTGGTGTTTGTCCATCTAAGTCCCACGCAATGACCAGTCTGACCAGGCATGATGAGGTGTGAGCACTGAGCAACAGGTTAAACGTCACGGCCCGATCCACCCGCAGGTGAGAGCGAGGCGTACTCGTATCTACTCCGTAGTTGTGTGCATGCACGATACCAGCCTTCAGGGTTAAGCGATGGGGTGATTGTATATCTTTCAAACCTTCATAAAAGGTCTATCCTTGTAAACGCTAAGGCCATTGGACAGCAGTCTCTCAAGTATTCCCGACTTTCAGCCAAAGGGAAACAGGTCCATTTACTGCCTCAGGCAAAGAGACAGTCATGTCGCATCACGTGTAGCCCCGCTCGCTCACTGAAGTCACGTGACTCAAGCCTTCGCCCTGTTCAAAAATTCAGACAGACGGCGGTGCAAAAGAGGGTACCCACTTCTGTCACTGTGATTGGAGAGGCATGATGCGAGGTCTTGATGCGGCTCTTGTAAAACCCACAGTGCCCTCATAAACATTTGATTCTCATAAAATTTGATTTTTAAAAAGATTTTCGGTCGGGTCGGTTTTTGATCAGTCACCCGCGCTGGCAAATTTTTGAGACCTTGACTTGTACATGCTGAAGAGGGAAGCGCTCAAGGCAGCCCTGAAAAGGCGCTACATGTATGACCCGGAGCAGCAAAGCATCACAAACAAACACCACCACACTAAACAGTAGGGCTGTCGAGGGACATAAATCTCCGTATAAAGTGTAGAAGCCTGGACTTGGATCCGATGGCAAGTTTTACAATCGCGAAATCTCTCGAAGCTACTCCGTCCGGCTCTCGGGACCCGCCTCGCAGAAACATTTCCTTGAAATCTGGTAGGGTTTCCCACTACACTACATGACCGAGCTGGCCTTAACACATTTGCCCTGAGCAATGAGGGGAAATACTGAAAGAAGTCATTAGAAATCATTGATCAGCTTTGAAAATTTGTTGATGGGATTATTGCTGATAATTTTGACGTAGTAACCCACGAGAAGGAGCGCAGGCATGGAAATAACCCCCAAGGTTTTCACCGACGCAGCCGATACAGTCACGACTTCAAAGATAAACAAATCGAAAAGATTCATCCTGGCCACCATATTTTACCACCGCTTTGGGACTTTCCTTTCACATGAACGGCATTCTCCATGACCGAACGGAATTAAGATAGCAGCGACCGACAGAATTAAGAGCTCAAGCACATTTCAGTCTGTGTGAAAATTATCAAGCCCGCACATCTGCAAAAATTCTTTGAACGGTGGAAGTAAACAACCAGCCGCTTGTAGCATTTCCGAGTTTGGCCCTACTTCATTGGCAAAAATAGTTTCTCCGCTCAATAAGTCGCCATCCGTGCTGTTGCGAAGATTCTGTTCGATGAACGGCTGGATACACTTGCGACCAGTTTTGCTCTGTAGATGTCTGGCTAAGCTGTCTGGGCGAGGAAATGACTTCTTACATCCCCACTCCGAGCCATCCTCTAAACTGCCTTGGCATATGCACGTTGAACTGCGTTGTGGGTTGTTGCTGCAGCTTTGCTCATGTCGCTTGCATTCTTTGTTTCGCGTGAATCCATTTCCACAGTACGCACATGAATGTGGCTTGAGTCCTTCATGTTTCCTCATATGTTCCTTGAGACTGTGGTTCCTAGTGTAAGAATTATTGCATAGTTCGCAATGGAATTTCTTCTCGGTGGCTGCTTGCGGGACGAGTGTTCTCGTATCGATCGGAGGGGTTGGGAAACATATTCTCTCGGCATCTCCAAGACCATGATAATCAAACTTATGTCTTTGGAGGTCTTTATCCTTCGAAAAACCAAAGGATGCCATATGACAGCCTCTAATATTACACAGAAATGGTCTGTCATGCTTCGCGATATGAGAGTCTCGTTTTTGGGCTGTGTGGAATCCCTGGTAGTAATAGAAGCAATTGATACGAGGACACTTGAACCATTTTGTACCATAAAAATCCTTCATTTCTTGCAACTCTTCGGAGCTTTGATTCTGTGTCATCATTTTTTCCAGCACAGCCCTCGAACGCTCTGTAATCTGCCATAAACTCAAAGCTTCGTTTTGAGTGGGGCACTCGCTTTTATCGCTAATCTGCTTGTTATACCAAGCCAAAGCCAGTAAAATCTCTCCAAATTTGTCGGATTCGTCTAAAAATGAGAAAGACTTTTCAATCTGACTTGGGATCGGTATCATTTTCGAGGAATTAGACCAACGTTGCTCAACTAAGGACTCCAGAGATTGCTGCAGCTGGTGCAATCTATTTTCGGAAATCTTCCCCGAGACTGTAGACTGAAGATGCATGCCCCAACAAGCCGAGGCATAGTCATAGAATGTAAAAATTCCACTTGCTATGTCTTTCGAGATTTCAATTTCACCCCGATTGAGATCAAACTGGAGAGCCGCGAGATAAAGAAGACATCGAACGGTGAGGAGATAATCGCTCCGGTGTACTTGGACGATCTCTGATCTGATGAGAAATCTTATTTGTACGATGTTAATAGAGGATTTCATCGCCTCGCCTGACTCCGAACTTACTCTCGTGCAGTGCCATGGACAAGTTCCACCGTGGAATCATTTTTCACCTCCACTAGCGCTGCAAAAAGCCCCTTTGGTGATTCTATCATCGACTTGTCGCGGCGGAGAGTTGCAATCCCTTCTTCTAATTCCAAGGAAATGACGCTTTGGACTTCTTGCCAGCGAAGAGGTCGTTTGGCGCAAACAATCAAGCCAAGTATATTGTGAATGTTTTTCACAGACTTCTTGTCTTTGGAATAGAATACTCGCTCGAGTATACGAGAATACCTACTTGTCGTATTAGTATTTAACCTTACAGATATCTCATGTAGATCAACACATACAGTCTATCAAGATTTACTGGTAATCTACCTGGCTGAAGCTCCTTCAGCAAGGCAGACATGGTGTCAAGATTCTCAAGGTACTTCGCCATAAGTTGTGCGAATATGAACATTCCTGTTAATACGTTAGCAATGAATCAGAAATTGACGTAAAGAAATAGGATACACAAAGAAGACAAACCTTGTGCTTTTGCCATAAGAATATTCGGTAGTTGAGCATTTTCCAAGGGTATTGCTCCAAATTTGTGCTCAATCTGCCTATGCCAAACAGTAATACAATTCTGAAGATCAGCGTGATTATTTGCTGGAGTGACCTTGATAGTAGGAAAATCAAATTTGGGATCCTCCTGGCTGACGAAGAGGCAACGGAGACTATTCATTCGATCAGGTGGTAGATCGTCTATCAGAGCTTTGAACCACCCCACGATCTCTCTCGGTTGGCCGGGCACACACTCATCAAGACCATCAATTATCAAATAAGTCTTTTCGCAACTGTTCAAAGCTTGCTTGAGCATATTACTGCAGACTTTCCTTTGTTTCAAAACTGCATCGCCACTTGATGATGCTTCTTCATGAAAATATGCTAGCAACTCATCATTCTGTGAGAGGATCTGTGCTAGTAATGATTTTGCCATCGCGACAAAGGAGTTTTTTAGCTTATCTCCATGCTTACAAAAAAAGAAAGCAACTGTATGGCTGACGACCCGGGATTTCTTAACTTCGTCAATCAATACAGACGCAAGGATGGTTTTCCCTAAATACGCTAGTCAGAGATCTTCATTGATATTTAAACCCACTGTAGACAAATTACCAGCACCGGGTTTTCCTGATAGCCAAATAATGGGCCATGAACAAGTTTCAGTGTTCACCCAGTCGTGGAACAACTTGTGATCGAGGAGCCAACGACCCGGATCTCGACAAATGGACCTGGTTTCCCGGTACTGGTCCAGCTCATCTTCCCAAGAAAGTGCCGAAAGCCACTGATGTACTGCCTTCTGACGTACAATCTTTTCGGATTCTGCTTCTCGCTTTGAGGTGTCCATTGCCCTTTGTCGGCGATTGAGGATCGCTTCGAATTCAGGGAGGGTCGCTCGATCTTCCAGAACACGCCAGTTCCGGCCCATGTTGCGCTTGATATGGATGATTTCTGTTTGGACGCTTTGCCAGAGGGCTTCAAACATAAACTGCCAGCCTATGAGGCTTTTTTTGTTAGAAAAATTAGTTCGAGTTATTGATGCTGCTACTTACGTCTATGTCTTATGGCAGACAATAAGGTCTTCATCAAACCAAGAATGTCATCATAAAGTAGAATGAGAACTTGTCTCATAAAGGACTTTGTGTGAAAGAGGTCTGCGTATTTTTCTAGAAGAGGCATGGAGAGTCCAACTTCTTCAAACGCATCCAAGATTGAGTGTAACGCACTGGGCAGAGCTGAGGAGATCTGTGAATATGGGAGAAGTAGTTGATTAGAGTTAGATTCCCTTTTAAATGTTATAGTAGTGAAACTTACATCGCATATGTATTTAATGGAGCCCTATGTAAGATGTTAGCCGGCATTTTGCACAAACTCGAATGTATAGCGATTTAATTTTACCCATATAGCATTTACAGCCCAAAGAGGGTCAAAGAAATTCTTGGATATCGCGAGAAGCTCTTCTGTAGCTTTCAAAAATCTCCCAAGTCTTGCCAGGTTCACCACACCATAAGTTCGCTCAAGTTCTGCTTGTTTGTCACGAATATAATCCCAAATTAGTTCCTCGCACACCTCTTCAAACCACAGCGCTTCACTCGGAGATATTGCTAGATCTCGCTTGAATTTCTCCACCGATGCTGCAGGGAATTCTAAGCGCTCTTTCTTTCGTTCATAAGATACGAAGAGGTTTTACCTTCAAGCACAGGGCCCAGTCCGTTCTGTACTATAGTATCTGTAGATGCAGAACTCTTGCCTGGCTGCGAATTGCATTCTGTGAAGTTCGTCTGAAGCATATCTTCGTCTTCGAAACTAGAGAGGATAGAACAAAGTTTCGAACGGACAACTTCAAGTGATGGCGATCCTGGACCAAATTTGACAATGTCGGAATGTGTTGCGTCTATTGCGAATGTGACAGATGGGTTGGTCCGCACGAAGCCACAAGTCGCTGAATCTCGAGCAACTAAGTAATCCGGGGTCCCGTTTCGATCCACCCGATCATCTTGTAGAATCTAGGCGCTGGTTAGAAAAATACAGAAATCGCGGTCGGCTTAGACATACTTTCGCAGTGGGCGACTTCCTCGTTTCATACACCCAAAAACACTCCATGATATCCATGATGCAGTTATCCTGGAATGCTTCACTAACTCTTTTGACAAAATCTGATCCTTCACCAAGCTGACTAACCAAGGACTTATTAGGATTATCGCCAACAATGGCACGTAAGTGTTGATCTTTCATCCCATTGTTCGGAACCCCAAAAAAGATAGCGCCTTTGATATTTGAAAAGAGCTTGTTATACTCGAGTCTCCCATCTGCCTTTTTGGTTTCGGCTAGCATGATCAGCATCTGCTTGAGAACGAGTCCACCCAAGCTATGTGCCAAGAAAGCTGTAGGTTTCGCTTTTTCGCTGTCCCAGCCGTACGCATTTAGAAACTGACGGAGGCTTCCAGCAATATCAGAAATTTCCTGAACTGATTGACTGTTTTGAAGTGTTGTATCATAGCCATATATCCAAGACCTTGTGTGGGGCACAAGATTCGGTAGCTTATCGCGAAGCCACATGAAGGTTTTGTCCCCTTGCTTTTGCTGCCATGACCCGAAAGGATGGCTTCCCAGCCCGGAGATGGCGATGCAGCTGCCGACTGTTAGACTATCCCCAACAATATAGCCCTTCAAAAACACCTACTTTGATTTATGCTCCGCCGAAGTGAGGTCATTTAGAGGCGTTAGGCCCATGAAATTGACATCCAGAAGGAGATCACCAATTACCCATTCGTCTTCATGCGGTAATTCCTTGAATCGATGTGGTACATTTGTAAACATCAGTGTTGCCACTTTGAAAGAAGTCCCTTGAGGGCGGCCCAAAGTCGCGAGTGAGAATACCCGAATAGAGGCCGCTGAGACACCAAGTTTACTACTCAAAAGTTCAGCCACATTCTCATAGGTTTCGATAGACGGCTGTATTTGTCGCAATCGGAATACAGTCTTGGAGTCCCGATCGCGACCGACCATTCTGGCAATCAAAGACTCAAGTCACGTCAAAATGTCGCGCGATCCAGTCGATGCAAATGGCAGAGAAATGACTCCCAAAGGCAACAGTTATTGGGGATTATGATTGACAGACAGTGTCAGGGGGTAGTGAGGCTGAGAACAAGGCAGAAAAATGGCCCCGACGATGACCGCAGAAATCCCCTCAAATTTAACCCGGGTTCGCGACGTTGCAGCTCGCCATCCAATAAGATGACATAGTGAACTGCAAGTCCCATCACATTTGTGGCTTAGACAAGCGATTCGACAGGTGGCGTCAAAACAAATCACCCGCCAAGATCCATCGTGAATCTGATCACAGATTTCAGGCGCGAACACTCTTTATGTGCCATCCATGTTTCTACAGCAGGCATCTTGGGAGAGAACATATTCACTACAGCCGGTCAAAACAACTTATATGTAGAAAGCGGGCGGCTGGATGCACAAGCTTTTACCGATTTGAGAAACTTATCCATGAAAATTGTGGCTTCTACATCTCGCGGAGTTTCCGCTGAAGAAGGGTTTACACACCTTTCCAGGTGCAAATGATCAATCATTCAAATTTCTGGGTTTGGTGCTGCGAAAGCGAGTATACTTCTTCAATCGTGGGCTAGGAGGCTTTGGATGGAAATAGGGAATCGCTTTGTAGCTTCAGTGCGCCCGGGGCAAGCAGCATGAGCTGGATTCAGACAATAACGCAGTGGTCAATTTAAAACAATCATACAACAGTCAATTTTCTGTCAAAAACCTTAGAGTTGACACATTCCATACTTTGGTCAGGAACGAGATGAACCACTTTGTCGATTACTGTATCTCCCGCCAAGTGAATCAAATAAGATTTGACCAAGGTCAGTATCGCTCATGTTGATCTGTTTATTCCATTTCGTCTAACAAACTCCACAATACGTCTGTCCGAATGGACTGAATGCGAATCCGCTCCGAACTGTACGTTGACTGTTGTTGGGCTTGCAGCAGCAACAACATCCATGGACTGGCGCACCAGGCAGTCGGTGGAACCTATGGAAATGTAAGTTGTTCTTCTTATGAATACTTGACCTTACAATCCAACTTTCATTTCCTGGGTTTGTCGCCCAGTTTTTTAACCACTACTGCTGATACCCACCCAGCAAGATGTCAAACGCAGTACGGGGTAACCGCTACTGAATATCCACTTTTCTTCTTTCACCATGTCTGGCTTTATCGTGCGTAATGGAAATGGCAGCACCAGGATAAGTAAACCCGTCTCAGAAAACTGGGGGGTTCGAATATTGAATAGGACTTCATGATTTGGTATTTCGGCATATGTTTCCAAACAGACATCTTGGATTTTGATGGCGACGAGGATGGAAACAACGACCCTGTCCCATGTCCTCTATGATCATGATCTTCGTGCTAACATCACTATTCTGGATTCCATAGATCTCAACGGCGAGAGAACCAGTGCAGAATATGTGGATGATGGCGCGATCGACAACATCCTCGCTTACTGATAGAGTTTTAAATACTGCTAGTTGCTGTTCTAAGACGATGGAACGTAGCGACTAAAGGGTAGCGGCATCCATATATTTGTATGCGTTCTTATAAATACAGATGTGTTCGACTAAAGACGTGCCTTGCGGGTTCCCTTCAGGGCCATCTTTGACAGGCCATCTATCTTAGTTACAGGAGCTGAAACTTGATATCGCCCGTTAACCAACGTAGCCCGACAGCACCGCGCTGGTGGATCCCAAACTACCTCTGCCGCACTTGCACGCGGTCGAGAGATCCCACAGCCAGTATCATCGCGATCGTGGATGAGGAGAAACTGAGCGCTGTCACCTGTGCGCACTGTCAACTTACTACCGGTCGGTGCAAGCCCGATGGCAGCGCGGGCGCGAGTCGACACGCACTCATACAAAAGGGCAGCGTCATCCTGGCTTCCCGCTTGGTAAATTCCCACGCCGAGACAAGCTAGAGAGAGGGGATCAGGTGAGCCCCAAGGCGTGAAAGCATTTCCAACATTGTTAACTCCCGTCACCGCATCAAGTCCGTGCTGGCGGATCATTTCCGGGACTCGAAGAGTGCCGCGGGTCTTTTGATGAGCGTTTCCTTGTCCTGGCGGCGAGGCCATGTACATATCACTGGTGGGAAGGCCAACGAAGCTGACTGGAAGGTCATTCTCTTGGATGATTTGTGATAGTCGATTCCACTCCGCGTCCTCTAATAGAGTCAGTCGTGTGCAGTGGCCGAGCATCACACGCTTGTCTGTAGAGTGGCTGATCCATCCTCGTTTCGAAAGGGTATCCAATACATGCCATACCAGCGTCTCCTTAGTAGAATCGAGATTATAGTCGAGATGAAAGTCAAGGTGCTTATTCAGTTTCAGAGCACGATCAATAGCCCAATCGATATTTTGCTTCGCAGCATCAACACTGGACTCCACGTAAGGCGTTGTGCCAATGACGTCGATCTCCTCATACTTCTCCAGAGCCATCTCAATAAGCTTCCGGTTCTCATCCCCAAACTCACTTGAGAATATGGGATCCTGAGCAAAGCATGCTATTTGAATCTCGCAAGCCTCGCGCCACTGTTTCTTCAAAGTACGTGCTGCGTCCAAGCAGATCAACTGTACAGTATGATCCACCTCAACAAAAGCTCTCATGGCCGTGACGCCAGAAGCGACAGACTCTGCCAAAAGCCATTCGCCTCTTTTCAGAAGATCTGGATACGTGAAATTCTGCTTGGCTTTCGTAGTGAATTCCAAGGCTTCTTGAAACGAGCCGGTAGCCGGGAGAAGATGAGCATACTCGCGCGCACTATGAAGATATGCTTTGTCGAGGTGAATATGCGGATGTGTCAATGCCGGAAGCGCTAGAGGCTGAGTATGGAGATCGATGGGACAATTGTGCGGGGTGACAGATTTGACGTTGCCGCGTGGATCCGACGAGTACTCTATGTCAATATTCCACGCAGAGGAAGACCCGACCAGTCGAACTCCCTCGATGGTAGTGACTTGGTCGCCCAGAGATGGCGGTGGCATGGTGATTGAAGCGAAGAAATTCTGCTTCACGGGTTCCGGTTCACTGATAGCCTCTGTTGCGCGGCGATCCACTTATCGTCCTTTCGGCGACTTCCGCGTCGCTTGTCTCCGCATTTCGTATTGGAGATAAAGCCATTCTCTTGGGCTGTTCACGGACAGAGAGTCTCGCCAATTCGAAGGCAGCGCGAAGCTTTGTTGTTGACCAAAACCCAACTGGACTTCCGACGGTCGGACTGTTTGGGCAACTTGACAGGCAAATACTGCTTGTAGGGTGTCGCGTCGTGACTAGTAGCAAAAATCCCTAGTACCATATCGATTCATCATAAGATATTGACGCGAATTTGTTGGAAACATCGTGTTCGCAAATCGGGTAGACAATGGAGCAAGGCGTCTTTACTAAAGGCAAGAGATCTC
>JAOYNU010052404.1:0-10657 GCA_026745395.1 Tympanopsis confertula | reverse complement strand
TAATACTACTTTATAACTAGATACCGATAATATATAAGCGACCGGCGAAAATATAAATACTATAAACTATCCCCTTATAAGAACGTAAATAATTCGATTACTTATTATAGTACTATACCGAAAGAGTATTAGTATTTAATCCGAGGGGGAGTTTTCCCTAAAACTTATTAAAAATACTAATTATCCTAATTAGATAGTATTACTAAAACTTATAAAAATAGTATAAATTCTCTCCGCCGAATAATAACTATAAAATACTAAGAAAATTAATCCTATTCTATTTAATACTAGTACTAATACGGATATTATAGGGCGAAAAAATATTTTTATACCTAGATTACTAAAGACTATTAACCCGATTTATCTTATTACGGCTAGAGGCGGTACTATAATAGTATATAAAGCTAGGACTATCGTATATATTTTCTACGACTTTAATCCGAATATTAGAAGTTTTTAGATTATTATTATCGAAAATATATTATTCGTTAAAGTAATATAATTTATAATTATAAGTAATTTATAATAGTACTACCGAGGCGGGTACTTCTACTATAATAATCTAATCGACTATAATAATATTATAGTTACCTAGATCGATATAATCTATAGATGTTTCTTCTTAGAGGCGCTACTTATTACGTATAAAAATAGAGTTATTATTAAAATAGGTAATAGGGATATAAGAAAAATCGGGTATATCGAACCTATCGATTAGGTCGTTACCGTTATATTTAAACTAGTATAAGATATCCGCCTATACTATAAGTACTTAGTTTACCTATTATTAAGAGTTATAGCTAAAATAATCGATATTACCCGCGGCTATAATTTAATATCGGTTATAATATATTAATTCGACTATACTTATTTATCGTATAACCTAGTAAAATTATTACGATATAGCCTAAAATTACTTTAAACTAGAACTACTATAGCTAGAGAGGGTATCTATATTAATATATCGTTAAATATACCGGTCGGCTATAAGGGATTTAAGTATATAGTAATAAATACTAATAATACTTAGCGATTTAGAAAAGTTATATTCGTAACTATAAAGCCTTAAGTAGTAATAGATATAATAGTAATTATAATATAGTTTATTAACGACTATACTCGTACTTTTAATTAAATTCGTTACGATAATAGTACTAATATCTATATTAATAACCTAAAAGACTTCTATAAGGAGTATAGCGCTTATCTTAAGGCCTCCCTACTATACTCTCCTTAATAAAATAGCGTAGTTAAATAATCGTTCTTAACTATTTAGAATAAAACTAGAGCCTATATAATCGATATAGCGATTCTAATATAGTTTTAGCTATATATCGTCGAATCTATCGTTAATATTATAAATAGGTTATCGATAATAGTTAACCTTAAGGGTATATCCTTATATAAAAGATATAAAAGTACTATAAGACCTACGGCTATTTAAAAAGATATTAGAATACTAATAAGTATTAATATTATTACTAATATTCTATTAATTAGATACTTATATATACTTTATTATAAGTATTTCGTTAATAATAACCTTTTTTAATAATTTAGTAGTAAATAAAAAAGCGCTACCTATACTATAACTAGTATTCTAATTAAATATACTAGTATTAAACTTTATAGTATTTATATCCTAGAACGCCGTTATATTATTATTTCCCGAAATATCGTATTCTATAAACCCTAAAATAACGACGACCTCGACGAACGTATCCGCTATATATAACCTAAAGGTATATTCCGAAATAAGAAAATTCCCGCTAAAATTAATAACTTATTATCTAGCTAAAGGGGAGAAAAACGCGATATCGACGATAATAATAGTAACGATAATATCGGGTTACTATATCTTATTATAGAGAACGGTAACGATAATAAGCTATTAAATAACTAGGCCTAAGGACCCCGTAATTAGGAAAACTTCTTCTTAATCGAGAGCTTTTATTAAGACCCTTTCTTTAAATAGACTTAAGTTAATAATAATTTCTTTAATAGTTTATACGTATTTACTTCCCCCTAAATCCTTAATATCGATAGGCTTAATAACCCTCGTACGATAAAAGAGGTATTATACTAGATAAAGATAAGTAGATTAAGGCGGCTTTTAATAAGATTACTAAGTTACTCGAGAAAGGTATATTTATTTTTATTAATAGGGCTAAAATTAAGAAACGATATCTAATCGATACCCGATAGGTTACTAAAACTAAATATAACGAAACTAGTAAACTCGTAAAGTATAAAACTTATTTAATTATAAGAGGTTTCTATTAATAATATAGAATTTATTATAACGAAACCTACTTATTAATAGTATAATTAACGTTATAGCTAATTATTATAGTACTTATAATAGTAAAAAGGTATAAATAGCGATAGATCGATATCGTATTAGCTTACCTTAATAGTAAGCTTAAGTACGATATCTATATATAGACTTTTAAATTACTATTACTATACTTTAAGTATAACTTAGTTTAAGTAAAATAATATAACTAGGCGAAGGGAAAAGTTATTAAACTTAGTATACTATTATATAGCCTAAAGTAAACTAGAAATAAGTTCTAAACCTAACTAAAATTTAACTTAAAAGCTATTAAAATAATAGAAGTATACTACGATAATATAGTATATATCGACTATAATACTAGCGTAATTATAGTAACTTATATTAATAATTTCTTAGTTATCGGACTTATGAACGCTAAAATTAAAGATTTTATAGAAAAACTAGATTACTATATACTAATTAAAGATTATAACTAGCTATTATACTACTTAGGCGTTAGAATTATAGAAGAATCCGATAGATCGATCGGTCTTTACTAGGATTAATATATTACTAATATCCTCGAGAAGTTTAATATAGCGGATTATAATAGAATATAAATACTAGTAGTCGTCGAAATATAAAACCTAGATAATATCGATAGTAAATATACTAGTACCCTATTAAATCCCTAAGTATATAAAAATTACTACTCTATTATCGGCTTATTATAGTATATATTAATTATAACCCGAGCTAATATCTTATTAATTAATAGCTTACTCTCGAGAGCTTAAACTATACCGAAAGAAAACTATAAGGTAGCTATTATTAGAGTTTTACGATACCTTAAATAGATAATAATAATTAGTATCCGGTATAACCCGGATTTCGAACTAGCGACTAATAATAACTTCGGGTTATACGGATACTATAATACTAATTTCGGGGTATCTAATAGATATAGTATCGGGGGATATAGGTTTATAATAGCTAGAGGTTTAATCTACTAGAGATTATATAAACTAATAGTCGTTATTAGATCTACCGGTAAAACTTAATACCTATTACTATCTAAAGCTACGCGAGAAATAACTTAAATATATAACTTTCTCGAGGTACTTAGCTATAAGATACTAAGGCTAATACTTATTAATATAGACTTAATAGCTATAAAAGTATTAATCTAGAACTTAAAATTTAGTACTAGAACGTACTATATTAGTAATTATAGTTATTATATTTAGTATAATTATAATAATAGTACTATTAATATCTACTATATCCCTAACGAATAGTAAGTAGCCGATCTCTTAATAAAAGTCGTAGTAAAAGATAAGTTTATATACTATCGGGACCTTTTTAAGATAGAATTAATTAGGGCTTTTATTAAAAACTTAACTATAATTATCGAATAGAAAAAGAAGGATATAATATAAATAACGATTACTAGTATACGTTAAAGGGGAGTATTAGGGTACGGGGATACTATAGCTAGTACTATAGTAAAAGAATAGGTTAGTAAATTATATAACTATATATTATATAACGTATATAGGGCTAGAAGCTTATCTTCTAGCCTACTAGTATAATATAACTTAGAATAATTAACGCTCTTTACACATAACAACACACCAATAGTAAAATCTCACAGTAGTAGAAGCTATATTCTACTTTAAAGGATATAGGGTTCTACCCTAATTTATACGACTCCGCCGTATATACTATTACTAGTACCGATTCGAGCGATAAAAAGGGGTTAATTATTATTAATACTTATATTAATAACTTTATTATAGTCGGGGTAAATAGCTAAAGTCTAGAGATATTAGTAGTAGATCTTTACTAGCGAGGTATTAAAGTAGAAGTAATAGGTATTCCGAAGTAGTACTTAGGGGTATATATTAATATGTTGATTTGTTAAGTGCCAGAAAGGTTAGAACCGGCTGAGAACGGTTCTAATTAGCCTAGAACGGGTCAGATCTAGCCTAGAACGGCTTAGATCTAGCTAAATAAAGCTTAGAACGGATAGATATTTCTCTAGAATATATAATTACTACTATTCTTAAGTATTCTTAATTAATCTTTAATTAATCTATCTCTTTACGAAGCTATATTAACTATATAAAATCTATAAAGAAGAGTTTTTAACTCTTAAGCGCCGGAAACCCCTTTTTAAAGAGGCGGATAAATATATCCGGCTAGTACTACTAGCTACTAGCTAGATCTAGATAGGGTTTAACCCCGCTTAAGTCTATCTATAATTAATCTCTTTAAATTAGGTTATTATACTCCCTTTTAGATTAAGCTATCGGCCGGCCGTATAACTAATCTACTTAAATATACTCCGGAACGGCTTTTAATTACTTAGTACTAATAGGGCTAGAATTACTACTTCTATTTTTAGATACTACTAGAAAGTTTTAAATACTTCTCGGCTTAAATACTTCGTTAAACTATCTATAATTTACTTCGTACCGGGTACGAATTTAATTATAATATAGTTATCCTCCGCTTTTTACTTATATAATAATAGTACTTTCTTATATAGGCTATTCTACTCGCTATTTATAGGTTAAATACTATCTTAATCGCCGCCTAGTTATCCGTAAATACTAGGATAAGTTTCCCTTCTAATAAAGGTATTCTTAAGTCTTTAAGTATATTCTTAATCTAAGCTAATTCTCTACTTAGTAATAATATTAATATATATTTAAATTCTCCTAAAGATATTATTATAATAGTTTATTTCTTTACTAATTAACTTATAACCTTACTAGTAATTATTACTACTTATCTTATAGTACTTTTTAAATTTAGTATCCCGAAATTAGTATTATAATACTTATATAACCCTATTTAATTATTAGTAGTATAATTAAATACTAATTAATTATAAGTTATCCCTATATTTATTATTTTTTTAGTATATATTAATAAGGCTTTAGCTATTCTATAGTAGTCGACCCTAAGTACCCTTAGCCCTCTTACTAAGATATTAATATTATACGCTATATCTAGGCGTATTATATTTATAGTATATTATAAAGACCCTATTTTAGATCTAAATACTATAGCCTCCTCTAGACCGACCTAATTCCCTCCGTAATCGGGGTTAGTAAGCTTTTATATAGTCTTTAGGTTTAGAGATTAGATTAGTTTATAATCGGCTATACCTAATCGCTTTATAATTTACCCCTAGTAGTTATTTTAAATTAGGCTTATACTACTATTAGTATAGTTTACGATTCTTATTTTAAGGTATTAGGCCGGAATACTTATTACCTCGACTTCGATACTATTCTAGTAGAGATCTCTAATTATACTTTCTAAGCCTACCTCGCTTTTATTTACTACTATAAAGTTATTAATATAGGTATTAATAATAATTAACCCCGTTTACTAATTATATAATATAATACTAATAGGGCTAACTAGCTTATTTATATAGATTACCGAGTCGTATATATTTAGCCTAAAATATAAGTCTTTTAATTTTAAATATAGCTTCTACTACTACTTAAACCCGGCTTATCTAAAGCCGTAGAGGGGTTTAGCTACTCTTATTATTATTTAATTAGTAAAGCTATATTTTACTACCTCTTTAGGGTATTATATTTTATACCTCTAGATCTATAGTAGAACCCTTATAAAGATAGTATAGTAGAGGTCTCCTAGTAGGTAAGCTTTTACTATATCTATCTAATATCTAGCCTAACTTAAAGAAGTAGTAATTATAAGTAGTATTCTCTATAAAGTAGATTTAGCTATACTTATATAGTACTTATTATAATTAGTCCCCTTATACTATTAGAATCCTCTTATAATTAATCGTATTTTATACTTTATAACCTAGTTATCTATATCTCTTTTCTATTTATAAATTATCTTATTATCGATTATATTATTACCTTATTCTTAGGTAAATTTAAATATACCTTATTCTAATAGTATTTTAATTTCTATTTCTAGGGCTTATAACTATTATTAGTAATTAGGCCTAGTTATAGCCTCTCGATAGTTAGGTATATCTAGATTAATTTCTAGATATAGACCTATAAATACGCTATTATTAACCTAAAAAGCCTCTAATTTTTAATTAGTTATTAAAAACCCTATAAATAGGTTATTATCGTAGGGGTTAAGGTCTTCGCTACTTATACTACCGGTTACGCTAAGGTTACTATTATTATTAGCTTTTTTATCCGTATCCGAGTTAGTTTCGAACTCCCTTTTACTCTTATACTTTTATTCTAATACCTTATTACTAGGTTTAACTAATACTCCCCCTTAGTAGGGGCTTTAATTACTTATAGTACTAATTTATTTATAGTTTTTTCGTAGCTTAAATATCTCTAAAATATATAAAGTTTTTACGATTTTATTAAGATCTATAGCCTATAGTTCTTTATAGAATTATATATTATAGTTAATTATAATTTTCTTAGATAAATCTAGGGCTACTTTATATAAGTAATAACCCCTAAACCCTACTAGTTTACCGGACTCTTTTCGTATTTTAGTTTTCGAATTATTATAATTAATAATCCTTACTACGACCTTATTTCCTAAGATCTTTAGTTAGTCTAGTTTTAGCCGGGCTATTAGTACTAGTATCTTACTAAGTAAATTAGGTAGTAGTAGTTTAAGTTAATACCTATTAATATAACTTTAATATACTTCTATAGGGGTTTTATTTTCTACTATAGTTTTATTTACTATATAATTAACTAAGTCTATATATACTTCTAGTATATATAGCTAGAATTTTTAGGGGATTTCTCTATTAATTATAACTAATTATATCCGGGTAAAGATCGTTTTAAATCCTACTTCTATAATATTATCCTACTTTAGGGAATAAATTAGGGTAAGTTCTACCCTAATACTACTCTTTAAGTAGTATTCTCTAATAGTATTAATATTAATATCGGTACTATTATCGTATTTAATTTATATTACTAAGGTCTCGGACTCTACTATAAACGTCTTTAATAGGGCTAAATACTAATCTATTACTTTAACTTTACTTATAATAATAATTATTTTCTTAAACCTAGAAGTATTATCTACTATTTAAACTATATATTACGCCGTAGGTAAAGTAGGTCTATTTAAAGATATATCTAAAACTAACCTTTTTCTAGGAATAACTTTATAAAGCTAATTATATTTAGGAGTATATTTTAGCGACTTCGACTTATCGTATATTATATATACTAACTTATCTACTAATTATTTAACTTTATAAAGGCTAATCCTAGTTAGTTTAATAATATCTATATACTTATAAGTTATAGTTAAAATATCTAGCCCCGGGTATATTATCTTTTAGTAGATAAGCTATATTTTCTCTACATTACCCCTAATAAAGCTAATTTCTAATTCTTTTTTAGAGTTAGCTTCTACTAGGAATACGATAATCGTATTATTACCTTTTCTAGGTAGTTTTATTAGTTCTTAGGGTACTACTTTACCGATATTTTAAGGGTTTCTACTTAAGTAGAAGTCGTTATTTACTATTCGGGCTATAACCTACCTATTTAGGGCGCGAACTTTATTATTTACGATCTTACTTTTTTTTCGGTATTAGATCTTCTTTAAGATAATATAGATAAAAAAGTCTAAGATTATTACGATATTTATAAAAGTTAATTACCTTACTATACTCTCGTCGACGATTAGCTTAATTATAGTTAAATATATATAAGTAGTTTTTATAAAGCCCTTACTTATCTTAAAAATATACTTAATAGGTAATACTTTTTTAGACCCTAGAACTACTCTTATTAACTCGTTACTAATATAGATATCTAACCTTATATCGAATAACTATAATTAAGCCTAATACTATTCTATCGCTATTACTAAAAGTATACTAACTTATAGTATATCCTAAATAGCTATAGTTATTCCTCTTTATATAGTATTATTAGTATCGCCTCTAAATAAAGTTAGCGCTATTTAGGCTAGGGTTATTAGAGCCTACGTAGTATAATTTAAATTATATTCCTTCGTAATATACCTAGATTTACTATACTTATAGTAGGTCTTCTTCCCCTTATTATAGTCGGTCTTCTATATACTACTTTATTTAATTAGCTCTATAGTAAATACCGACTTATCTATATATATCTTAGTATAGTAGTTATTCTTTTTATAGTTCTTCGTACTATATCTAGTATACTTATTTCCGCTTATACTAGACTTATTACTATTATCTTTAGTAGACTTTTTAGGTTTAGTTTTTTAACTAGAACCTCTTCTATTATTATTCTAAATATTATTAGTATATTTTATTACTTTATAAGATTTTCGGTTATTATTTAATTTATAGATTAACTTAACTACCTCGTAGTAAACTTATTTCTATATAATTAAACCTCTTCTAAATACTAATACTAGGTCTTATAAGTTAATAAACTTACTATAGTACTTTTTTACTAGGGCTTTTATATAGAAGTTTATCTCGATCTTAAATAGAGCTTAGTATTTAACGAAAAGCTATTCCGCCTTAACTAGATACTATTCTATAGCTTCTTTAGGCTATATAACTAGGTCGTAGACCTCTTTTTAGAGGTTTCGCCTCTTTTAGGCTTATAGGGGCTTTATAGCCGATATAAGGCCCTCCTAGACTTCTTATACTAATATACTTAGCGTATAAGTATTATATAATTTTATACTAAGCCCTATTAGAAACTAAATTATAGAAGCCGTATCTATATTAGGTTTTAGCCCTCTTAGGTCGCCTTAATCTAGATCTATTTTAATCGAGGTAAGTAATCTCTTTACTATATACTTCTAGATAACCTATCTAGTAGTATCCTCTAGTTTCTTAGATCCTAGATAATCTAATCTCTATTTTCTAATAATTTTCGAATCTAAATTAACTTTTCTTAGTTAGGTTATTAATTATACTAGTATAATTTTAGGCTAAAAATACTAGTTCTATTATAGTTCCGGCTAGTTTTAGTCGTCGATATCTATCGGCGACCTTATTAGTAATTTTAGCGAGGTAGGCTTCTATCTAAGGAGTAGGGGTATTTTAATAGAAGTAATCGTATCTACTACTATTATTTTTCTTAGAATCGGTTCGATAATTATTACTAGTTTATCTAGGTTTAGCTTACTTTTTTTACTTATTAATACTATATATACTACTTTTTCTAAAGGCGATTAAGTATTCTATACCCTCTCTAGGGTTAAACTACTCTCTCTCGGTATTTATAAGATCTCCTCTACTAATTCTACTCTTATTATAAATACTAGTACTAATAGTACTAGGGTTAGGGTTAATAGCCCTAATTTTACTACTACTTACCCTATTAAGGTAAGCTACTCTATTATCCTTTCTACTACTAGTATTAGTAGTACTAGCCCCGGTTAATTCGCCGCTACTAGTAGTACTAGCTATTCTACCCTATTAGGCCTTTCAGCGATTAAGGTACGTAAGTTAGAGAGTAAAGGCGTCGTAATCCTAGTATATAAACGTATCGTAGATAAGGTGTAGATATAGTATAGATTATATATAGTTAATTAAAGCTTCTATTATAATAATAGTAGTATAATTTTTATATAAAACTAGATCCCTTTTTTCTAGTAGGTTCCCCTTCTATCCTTATATAGGCGTATACCTCCTAGCTACCTTTTTTATCCCCCTTAGACTATATCCCTAGCTTATAGGCTTTATTTAAGACCTTTTTTATTCTTTATATAGCTAGCTAGTACTATCTACTATACTATACTTATACTAGTCTATAATAGAGTACCCCTTCTACTAGTAGGTCGCCTTAATATACTTACCGTATATAGTAGTTATAGTTTAATATTTATCCCTTTAATAAAGTATTATTATAATATAATTTAAATATAATTAGTATATTATATAATTCTCTTTTTTAAAGTAGAAAATTACTTCGTAAAACTCGGGGTTAGTAATATATAATACTTTTTTAGTCTCTTCTAAGTATTAAGGGCTAGTTTTATAAGTTCTCTTTCTATTTTATATAAGTTTTTATAGTAATAGTATAACTTTTTTATCTAAATCCTATAACTCTTTTCTATTTTTCTTTTTTTCCCTCTCTTCTCGTAGGTTCTTTTTATTCTTCTTTTTCTTTAGTACTAGTATTAGTACTAGTATTATTATATTTTATTTAGTACTTATTCGTAAAGCCGTAGAGGAGGCGGCGTATAAGAAAAATGAGGAAGAGGCTAAATAGAAAGAGGAGGAGACTAAGAAGAGAGAGGCGGTAGCTAGGTATAAAGAGGGCACTAAGAAGAAGGCGAAAATAACTAAAAGCGTTATAATAATACCGGGAGAGTATAGTTCTACTAATACTACTACTAATAATACTCGTAACTCGTTATATTATCTACTAT
>JAOYNU010052293.1:0-10657 GCA_026745395.1 Tympanopsis confertula | reverse complement strand
GGATAATACTATAACTATATATAAGAAGCCTTTTATAGCTCGATAGAAGAAGATTTAAAGAAAACGGCTCCGTATAAAACCCCTAAATATAAGGGATAAGGGCTAGTAAATAGTAGAAGAACTAAAGAAAGCCTTTATAGAAGCTAGTATACTAGCCTACTTCCGGCTTAAGTCCCCTATTTATATTAAGACCGATACCTTAGACTTTATAATTAGAGCTATCTTTAGCTAGAAGTAGCCTATAAGGGCGTAGGCCCTTATAGCTTTTATATCGAGGAAGTTTAAAAATACTAAATTACGCTATAATACCCTAGACGTAGAGCTTCTAACTATTTATAAGAGTTTTAAGATTTAGAAGTACTACTTTACGTATACCTCGGTACCTATAAATATAAGAATAGATTATCCAAATATTAAGTATCTACCGTTAAAACCTGTTAGGGCACGGAGATGCCGTGGCTGGCACCGTAGTGAAGGAATAGGTTTATAGGTTATATAACTATATATTACGTAATATACGTAGGGCTAGAAGCTTATCTTCTAGCCTACTAGTATAATATAACTTAGAATAATTAACGCTTTTTATATATAATAATATACCTATAAGTAAAACCTTATATAGTAGTACCGTATCGTTACGATTAATTCTATTATTTCTAATAATTTAATAAGATCGATAATCCCTTATAGCTTTTAATTTATATTAAGTATAAGTCGGAATAAATACTAGCGTAAAGAAATTACTAATTAACGAATAATCGTATAAATCGCGTAATTTTATAATACTATAGCTAGCCGAAAAACGTAGATAAATATAGAATAATTACTAATAACTAATAATCTGCTATAGAGAGTAATAAAATCCTAGTTATTATAAACCTAAATATCGTTTTTATAGTAATTAAGATTATAATCGGCTAATAATATAGTAGCTTTCTTCGAACTCGACGTACGTAAATAACCTTAAAGTCGTATACTACTACTTAGAGAACTTAGACTACTTATAAATTTAGTTAGGACCTAGATCTATTCTATATAAACGATTAGTAACTCGAGAATTAAATCTAAGTCTACTAATACTCCCCGATTAGACTCGTAAAATTCTATTAAACTACTAAAAATACTACTTATATTAATATAAATACTAGTTCTATTTACTCCTATACTATTATACTAAAGGAAATATTTATAGATCTAGTCTCCTAAATAGTATATTAATTTATTTATCGAACTAACTACCTAGTTACCGTATATACTAAACTAAACTATACTTCTTAGGCTTAAATTATATTCGACTAACTTACTATCTACCCCGATAGTACTAGGCTACTTATTTATATCGCTACTTTAATAACCTATACCGATTACTAACTTATATCGGTTAATAATAGTAGCCCTATAACCCTAAAGAACGAATATTCCGTAAAACCTAGGCCTAGCGCCGTAAATTTAATAATAATCCGTAGACGTCTAACTAGAAGGCCTCGACGAACTATAGTATAAACTTAATAACCGAATAGAGATATAGAACGTAGAATTCCTAAACGAGACTATACTAGTAGTCTATAATAGACTATCTATAGATAGTTTTTATAAAGGGTTAAGACCCCTCTAAAAGCCTCGGCTATACCCTCGCTAATCGTAAGTAGCCCTATACGTAGACTAATTACCTAATACCCTATTATCTTCGCCGCCGCCTAATTCTACGAATACTAGTTAAATCGATAAGAAAATACTACCTCTAGAAGTAGGAGAACTTAAGTATTCTAAAGAACTTATTTTTAATTTAATAGCTTAATTATCGAATTAGGAATCGATAGTAATATATTCCGGAACCCTAGTATAGGGAAACCCTAAGATATATTACTAGCCTCTTCTATTAGACCGAAACCTAGGTCTAGGCCTATAGAACTATATAGACTTCTCCGGACTTTTTAAAAGTCCCTTACTATATATAAAAAACCCTACGCCTCTTATAAGGTCTTTTTCTTCTTTCTTTTCTCTTTAATTTAAAATATAATCCTATTCTATATAAAAAAGTTTACCTCTTATATAGACTATTATATTATTCTAAACTCTTTTAAGAACCCTAAAAAATCCTAGACGATATCTAGGCCCCCTAGAACTCTAGAAAAGTCCTAGACGATATCTAGGCTTTTAGACTCTCTACGAAAAGTCTTAGACGATATCTAGGCCTTTAGATTCTTTACGAAAAGCCCTAGACGACTTCTAAACCCCCCTTTAAACCCTACGAACTTCTTAGAACCCCTCTTCGTTTTTAGAACTCTTTTAAATCCTTCTTTTTCGTATTCTAAGATTAGAACTCTCTATTTAGTAGAATTTCCTAGGAAAGAGAGTACGTTTTAAAATAGGTTATTATTCTAATAAGGATTTTACGATCTAGAGATTTTTAAGAAATCTAGAACCCTAGAAAACCCCGAGATTTTATAATAAATCTCTAGGACCCCTAGGCCTAGTATCTAGCCTACTTAGAGGCTAATATAAATAAGATAGCTACCTCGTAAGTTATATAGGAAGAAGTTATCTAGAACTTTTAGAATTAACTCTAAGAAGCCTTTAAAGCCCCCCCGGCCTATCCGGCCTTTTAAGTACTAGAATAGGCCGGGGCCCCCGAGAATCCCCGGCTTAAAAAAGCTTTTTTTAATATTCCCCGTTTTACTAGAAAATAAAAGGATTTTAAAGCCTAGTTTTTAGAAGCCTAAGCTAAAATCGGTATCGATAGAACTTCTATTAGTACTCCCTTCGTTTAGTTCTATTATATCTATAGTAGGATAGAATCCTTAGCCTAGCTTTTTATATCCGCTTATATTTAGGATATAGAAAAATAAAAACTCGTAAATATTTCGAATTTATTAGTTTATTTAGAGTCTATTTATATAGATTTTAATAAAATAATTAGAGCTCGAGATAAACTCTAAGAAGAAAAGATAAAAAAAATAATTTATTTACCTTTTATCTCCCGAAATTCGAATACCTCTTCGCCGAAGCCGAACTTATAAATACCCTAAAAAATATAAAAATCTCGTATTTAGAAAGAAATATCTCTCTAAACTTCTAAAAAGCCCTAATCGGCTAAGAAAAACCCTAAACTTATACTTTATATATTAGGACTTTTCTAGGACTCGCTTCGGATTTAGAAAGCCTAGCCTACTACGAGAAGTATTATTCCTCTTCTCGCGCCTTATCGAACCTCCCCTAAGCTTTTACTAACTAGTTCTAGATTTAAAAGTCTTCTTAGATTACTTAGACCTCTCCCGGGGACCTAATAGACTAGGAACCCTTTTCTAAGATCTCTAGGGGTTACCTAACCCTAGAAGAGAAAGAAAAGAGATTCCGACTCGGTTTTTACTTTTACTATACTTAGAAAAATTACTTATATATTTCTTATTTTTTAATATTTACCTAGACTTAAATTTATACTAAAAACCCTATTCTAACCCCGGAAGAGCCCTAGATATCTAGGGCTATCCGAGAAAACCTAGCCCTTACTATAAAAGCCCTTACTAAAACTATAAAAGTTAGAAAGACCCCTAAAGTTATTAAGATCTTCTCGGACGACTTAGAAGACTCGGAATCGGAAAAAGAGTAATTTTAAGTTAAAATCTCGACTTAAGGTCTCTAGAACCTCTAGAAATCCCCGCTTAACCCCTAGCCTCTTTAGAAGAAGAAAGTACTTATATAAATACTTTTATAAACGATAAATCTAATATAAAACCCTTTATCGACTCTAGTTATTATAGTTTTATTACGATATCTAATAGAGTTTCTATTAAATATAGAATTACCTTCTACCTAATCTAGCCCTATTACTTTTAGTAAATCGTCGACTAGTTTAAAGACTTTTAACCTACTATATCCTAAATAGTTTATTTTAAATTAGATATAGGGGGGTTTTATAAGGGTATCTAGGCCTATATAATCCCCGGCTAGTCTAATCCTATAATCTTAAGAAAAAAGTAATTATAATTCTATAATACCTCTCTTCGCCTAGCTACTAATATTATAACTATCCGAAAACCTTTTAAATTTAAGATATTTATAATACCGGTATCTATAACCCCGAAATTATTTAAATCTCTTCCGCCGGTTTTAAAGCCTTTTTAACTAGGGTTTTAAAAGAAAAACTACCTATATATATTTTCTCTACTTCCCTTACGGATATTTAGAAAGCCTTTACTATTAAAGAAGAAAAAGACCCCTATCTCGAAGCCTTTACTTAGCTACTCCTTATTATCGAAGCTTTCGATAGAAAGAAAACTAAAAAATTACCGCCTTCTCGCCCTAATTTAGATTACGAAATAAACCTATTTCTAAATACTACTATTCTAAAGATACTTTTATATTCGATATCTAGAGAAGAGCTTCTAGTTCTATAGAAGACTTTATATAAACTACTAGATTAGGGCTTTATAAGGGCTTCTTCTTTATTAGCTATTATTCTAGTTCTCTTCGTAAAGAAACCCGGAAATAGCTTATATTTTTATATAAATTACCGAAGGTTAAACGTTATATCGAAATATAATACCTATCCAATACCCTTTATATCGGAGACTTTATAGTAGATAACTAGTTCTAAATAGATTTCTAAAGTCGATATTATATCGGCCTTTTACTACCTCCGGATATACGAAAGAGATAAGTAGAAAATAGCTTTTAGAATTAGATTAAGATCCTTCGAATAGCTAATTACCCCTTTCGGTCTATCCGGTACCCCTACCTTATTTTAATAGTATATAAATAATATTCTATACGAATACCTCGATATTTTCTACTTTACTTATTTAGACGATATTATTATCTACTTTAATAGATCTAAAAAAAATTACTATTAAAAAGTCTATTCTATAATCTCGAAATTCTCTAAAACTAGTTTATAATTAGATTTCTCTAAATCTAACTTCGAAACCCTAGAAATTAAATATTTAGGTTTTATAATCGAATCCGGGGTAGGGATAAAAACTAACCCTAAAAAGATAAAAGTTATTTAAGAGTAAGAACCCCCGAAAACTATTAGAGGCGTATAAAACTTCCTAGGATTCGCGAATTACTATAAGGTCTTTATTAAAGACTTCTCAGATATCGCTAGACCTTTTATAAATCTAATTAAAAAAGATACTTTTTTTAAGTAGAATATAGACTACTAGAACGCCTTTAAGAACTTTAAAAAAGCCCTAATCGATTCTAAAACCCTAGCTAGTTAGGATCCTTCTAGGCCTATAGCTATAGAAGTAAATACTTCCGGTTATACTTTAAGTAGTATACTTATATAATAAAACCCCGAAGACCTCTTCTAGAAACCTATAAGATACTATTCGAGAAAGCTATCCTTTACCGAAGTTAACTACCTTATATACGATAAAGAATTTCTATCTATTATATCGTATATTAGAGAGTTATATTCCGAGTTTAAAAGTATAGATTTTATAGTTTATATAGATTACCGGAACTTAGTTTACTTCTAGACCTAGTAATATCTATCCGAATACTAGATATAGTAGGGAGAAGAACTATCCGAATTTAAGTTTAAATTTATCTACTAGCCCGGTACTATATAAGTCTTTTCTAATACCTTTTCTAGAAGAGATTAAGATCTACTAAAAGACGCCTCCGACGATAGGATATCTAGTAGAACCTTTTAATTACTTTCTAACCCTTCTAATATTTTAGAAGAATTAGAAATAAAAGTTAAAGTTATATAGATATCCGATAATAACTCCGGACCCGAAAATAAGCCTTTTTCTACCTCCGAACTCGCTAACCCTCCTAAGACCCTTTTCGAAGACTTAGAACTATTAAATCTATAGTTAGAAGGTCTAGAAAAGAACCTTAAATACTAGAAGATTCGGTAAGCTATCTATGAAAGTAATTAGTAATTTCCTACTAGTTAGGGTTTACTAGTATCTATATCCGAGTATTCTATTAATATAGAGAACTATTTAATATAGAGAAACCGAATCTAAATACCCTTCTTCGAGCCCCTTAGAACTAAGATTATTTAACGAATCTACGACTCCCCTACTACCGGCTACCCTAATAGAGAAGTTATAAGAGATCTAATTTCTAAGTACTATATATAGCTAGATCTATCCTCTAATATACGTTATTTTATACGGAACTACTAGATCTATTTATAAAGTAAAGTCTAGAGAGATTAGAAAAAGGGTCTTTAAAAACCCCTACCCGTTCCGGAACGATCCTAGTAAGAACTATCTATAGACTTTATAATAGACCTCCCCGAAACTCCTAATAGGTCTATTATACTAGTAGTTATAAATAGATTTATAAAAAGCCCTATATTTATATTTATAAAGATAATAGAAGCCCCGGATATCGCCTATACCTTCTTATAGTATATCTATATATACTACGGACTCCTTTACGCTATAGTTTCCGATAGAGGACCCTAATTTACCGGTCTATTCTAGAAAGAGGTTTACTAGTCTCTAGGAATTTAGAGGCGTTTATCTATAGCCTTCTATCCTTAAATAAATAGATCTATAGAATATTTAAATATAGAACTAGAGGTTTACTTATAGATCTTCTACTCGTTTAACTAGGATAACTAGGATATACTACTACCTAGTATAATACTCGCCTTTAATAACTAAAAATCTATATCTACCGGATTCTCCCTATTCTTCTTAAGCTATAGATACTACTTCGAGATCCTAGAACCTAATATAAAGTCTTCTACTAGATCTATAATCTCCCCGGCTAAAAAGGGGCGTAAATAGATTAGAAAACTAAGAGATTACTACGATTTAGCGGTAGTAGTAATAGTAGATACTTAAGAAACCTAGGAGAAATACGTAAATTAGTTATAATAGGCCTCGGAATCCTATAAAATAGGGGATAAAGTTCTACTATATTAAAAAAATATTAGAATTATTAGACCCTCGAAGAAACTAGACTAAATAGCCCTACTATATAGGGTTATAGGTCTAGTAGGATCGTATACTATCTAACTAAATACCCCCCCCCGGAATTTACCCCGTTTTCTACGTAGACCTTTTATACCGAGCTTCCGAAAACCTACTTCCGTCCTAAGAGATAGCCTATATAGAACTACCCCCTATCTAATTATTAGAAGCCTCTAACGACTATATCGAAGGGGAGTAGGTTATAGAAAAAATCTTATAGTACTACTAATCTAGAAATAGCTATTTTAATATTCTAATTAAGTAGAAAAGTTATATAGAACCTACTAAAAAACCCTTAGAAGACTTTCTAAATACCGAAGCTCTAGAAGTTTACGAATTTAGTTTTTTAGAAGTTCTATAGGCTATAAAACCCTAGAAGAGGGGGGGAGAGGGGGGCTAATATAAAAAGTTAAAACCCCTCTAAAAGCCTCGGCTATACCCTTATTAATCGTAAATAGCCCTATATATAGACTAATTACCTAATACCCTATTATCTTTACTACCGCTTAATTCTACGAATACTAGTTAGATCGATAAGAAAATACTACCTCTAGAATTAGGAGAACTTAAGTATTCTAAAGAACTTATTTTCGACTTAGTAGCCTAATTATCGAACTAGGAATCGATAGTAGTATATTCTAGAACCCTAGTATAAGGAAACCCTAAGATATATTACTAGCCTCTTCTATTAGACTAAAACTTATATCTAGGCCTATAGAACTATATAGATTTCTCTAGACTTTTTAAAAGTCTTTTACTATATATAAAAAACCTTATACCTCCCGTAGGGTCTCCTTCTTCCTTCCCTTCTCTTTAATTTAGAATATAATCTCATTCTACGTAAAAAGGTTTACCTCTTACGTAGACCGTTATAGTTTTATTAAATACGTATATAAAAAAATAAATATTTAAAATAGCGGAATATACTAGAGCTAAGGCGGATTATAATCTACCTATACTAAGTACTAGGTATAATTATAACGCTACTAATCTATTCGCTTACTTATTCTATTTATAATCGTACTTAGAGAAGTACGGAGTATATATACTCTAGAAAAATCGCCTTTTTAATCTATTTACTTATTACCGTATAGTTTATACTAGATATTATAATTCGATATTATCCTAGAAAATACTATTATACTTAATATTAATAACTATCCTATAGGACCTATTAGCCTAGTAGGTATAGGAGATATTTTTAATAACGAACTTATTAGGCTATTATCGGCTTTTATTATAGAACTAGAATACCGAAATCGCTTTAAATACGACGAAAGTATAGTCCTAATAGAAATTATCTATAGTTATTCTCTAAGAGGATTACTTATTAATATTCTTAGACTTATAGGTATAGTATTTATAGAAGATAAACTACCCGCTAAAGAGATCCGAAAATAAGTCTTCGATACTAGTAAGTTATAGAAATTAAAAAGTATTATAAATTTCGACGATTAAAAGGCTAATTTTAAGTATAGCCTCGATAAAGTAGGGTTATTTATCGATATATTTCTACGATTACTAAAAATACTATTTATAAGAGTATAGAACTAGATATATAATTCCCTCGCCTACGATATCTAGTTAATATACACTCGAATAAGTATAAACCTAGTTTAGTTATAGGTATTAATTAAATCTAATTACTCTCGCCTTATTAAGGATATTATAAATAAAGTATTTAATAATTAGACCGCTTTAAATATTAAATTAGATAAGTCTATCTCCTAATTCCTAACTCGGTTCTATTAAACTACCCTTAACGCTAAGAAACTAGGTTAGCTATATCTAATAGCTAATTAGATAATCTAGAAGCTAAAAGAGGCCGTTCGTAAGTATTACCTTTACTTTACTAATTAATTAATTAAAATAGAGTATATAAGTAAATTAACCGAGAAGGAATAGTTTAATAAAATAATATTAATACTATATAAATTAGAAATATTAAATACTAAGAAATATAATACTCCGAAAGATAATAATATTAAATCTTTAAATAATAAATAGGGTAATAACTAATATAATAGTACTAGTACGAACTAATCCGGAAAATATAAGAATCCTACTAGGGATAATAAAAATAACTATTAGTCCTTTTTAGTACCTATTAATAAGAATAAGTAGATTAGTAGATAAGGCGGGTCCGATAGTTTATATAAAATATATAAGAAAAGATATAGTAGTAAGTATTAGGGTACTAATAAAATAAAGTAGCCTAAGAACTAGAAGGAGATCCTAGAATAGAAAAGGATCTAGTATACCTAGTAATAAGTAGATAGATAAGAAAAAGCTACTATAGTAGTAGTAAGCGGTTTAGGAAATAATAATACTACTTTATAATTAAATACCGATAATATATAAACGACTAGCGAAAATATAAATACTATAAACTATCCCCTCGTAGGAATATATATAATTCGATTACTTATTATAGTACTATACCGAGAGAGTATTAGTACTTAATCTAAGGGGGAGTTTTCTTTAAAACTCGTTAAGAATACTAATTATTTTAATTAGATAGTATTACTAAAACCTATAAAAATAGTATAAATTCTCTCCGCCGAATAATAACTATAGAATACTAACGAAGTTAATCCTATTCTATTCGATACTAGTACTAAGACGGATATTACGGGGCGAAAGGATATTTTTATACTTAGATTACTAAAAACTATTAACCCGATTTATCTTATTATAGCTAGAAGTAGTACTATAATAGTATATAAAACTAGGACTATCGTATATACTTTCTATAACCCTAATCCGAATATTAGAGCTTTTTAGATTATTATTATCGAAAATATATTATTTATTAAAGTAATATAACTTATAATTATAAGTAGTTTATAGTAATACCGCTAAGGCGGGTACCTTTACTATAACGATCTAATCGACTATAATAATATTATAATTACTTAAATCGACGTAATCTATAGATATTTCTTCTTAGAGGCGCTACTTATTATATATAAAAACGGAGTTATTATTAAAATTAGTAATAGGGATATAAGAAAAATCGGGTATATCGAACCTATTAATTAGGTTATTACCGTTATATCTAAGCCGGTATAAAATATCCGCCTATATTATAAGTACTTAATTTACCTATTATCGAGAGTTATAACTAAAACTATCGATATTACCTATAGCTATAATTTAATATCGGCCGTAGTATATTAATTCGACTATACCTATTTATCGTATAACCTAGTAAAGTTATTACGATATAGCCTAAAACTACCTTAAGCTAGAGCTACTATAGCTAGAGAGGGTTTTTATATTAATATATCGTTAAATATACTAGTTAGCTATAAAAGATTTAAATATATAGTAATAGGTACTAATAATACCTAGCGATTTAGAAAAGTTATATTTATAATTATAAAGCCCTAAGTAGTAACGGATATAATAGTAATTATAATATAGTTTATTAATAACTATACTCGCGCCTTTAATTAGATTTATTATAATAATAGTACTAATATCTATATTAGTAACCTAAGAGACTTCTATAAGGAGTATAGTACTTATTTTAAGGCCTCTCTACTATACTCTCTTTAATAAAACGGCGTAACTAAATAGTCGTTCTTAATTATTTAGAATAAAACTAGAGCCTATATAATCGATATAGTAATTCCGGTATAGTTTTAGCTATACGTCGTCGAATCTATCGTTAATATTATAAATAAGTTATCGATAATAGTTAACCCTAAGGG
>JAOYNU010052182.1:0-10664 GCA_026745395.1 Tympanopsis confertula | reverse complement strand
CGTATACTATTTAGCTATTCTAATCTAGTATAAGGTCTCTCCGATTAGTAGTAAAGGGTAATAATCGTACTTCGTAAGGCTATTTAGAGCCTTATAGTCGATATAGAATCGTAGACCTTTACCGGGTTTATAGGCGAATAGTATAAAAGTAGTAATAATTAACTAACTAGTATAGATAAACCTTTTTTTAAGTAAATCTATAAGGTCTTTTATAATACGAGTAGCTTATCTCGTAATATATTATATAAAAGTCCTTATAGTACTTTTAGGTCTTTTCTATCGGTTTTTTTAAATAGATCGATATTTATATCTAAGTCGTTTTAGTAAGGCGGTAATTCTTCTCGATTATATACGAAAATATCCTAGAATTAAGAGTATTAAAGCGGTAAGTATTTATAAATTTACTCTAGTATTAGTTTTTTCTTATTCTTAAGAATATATTTAATATCTTTTAGGCTTATAGTAAAGACTTCGGAAGCTCTCGGATTTTACTTTTTCGTATACTTAATCTTAGTAGTTATAATAACTATAATTACTAGTTTAGTATTATAAATAAGCTTTTTCGAGTAGTAGATAATAGTTTTAGAAGTTAAAATAAAAGTAGTATTAGTAGATTTATCGTAGCTAACCCTATTCTCTATAAGCTATAAGAGCTCTAATATTAAGTCTTAGCTTACTTTTACTATATAATAGGTATATTAGTAGTACTAGCGATAGCCCTTAATATCTATTTCGAAGTAGGCTATTTCGTCTATAATTCTAGTTATACCGGTAATTCTTTTTAATATTTTAGGTTTTATTTTAAAATATAAAAGGTTTAAATAAGTTATTAGTTTATTACTAATTAGAGTACTAGAAGAGTAATTTAAATCGAATAAAAACTTTATATAGCCTATTTAGTTAATTATAATATCTACTTTAAAAAAAAGTAGATCTATTTTCTTAATCTTTTCCTAGTACTCCTAGTATTCTAATTAAGTTTTTTTATACTTTTATATACGATTTAGTATAAAAATAACTAGTTTTCCGACTCTTTAATAGTAATATTAAAAATAAATTTAATATAAGTAATAGTAATTTTAATAGGGTTTTCTTACTTTTCTAAAATATACTTAAGGGGTAGAAAGCGATAGTATAACCTAGATATCCGTACTAGAAGTAAATACTAGTTACTTTTTAGTATAATATTTCTTCTCGTATTACCTATTTCGAGTACTTTCTATAATACTAAAAGTCCGAAAAAAGGCCTAGGCCGATAAAGTATCTATTCGGGTTCGGCGTACTCCTATAAGTATATTAAGTAGAGGCTTATATAGAAATAAAATTTAAATCGATATTTATAAAGTCGTAAAGTAAAAGAGTAGTAGAGATAGTAATAGTAGTACTACTACGAGTAGGAGATAGTAGGTATAGCGTAATATATATAATAAAAAGGGCTTTTAATATTTATAAATTAACCTAAATATAGTAGTAATATTAGACCTATTCTACGAGTATATCTTTTATAATTTCGCCGATAATAGTACTTCGAATTAACTAATTTATACTATAATAGAGGTTATTAATTTTTATATTTTTAGCCTATTCTAATCTATCGGCTTCTATTAGTAGGCGTTCGAATTTAATATAGTAGGTATCGAAATCCGAGGTTCCTTATTTTAAATTAGTCTATTTAGTATAAGCGGCGTATTTATAATTAAAATCTATATATAGACGGTTTAAGTAGGTCTAAATATTCGAGAGTAAAGGTATTTCTTTTTTAAATTTAGTACTAATAAAAGGGGTATAGTTCCTATTAGCCGAGCCTTTTAAAGCTATAAGGAGGATAGTAATTTAACTAGAGATACTACTAAGCGCCTCTATATCGATTCGAAGTTTTATACGAGTTTTACTTCGCTAGTTTCGATACTCTAGTTTAGAGCTATCGAACTCGGCTAATAGGGGTAAACGAGTACGCTTTTCTATTCTAGCGGGTATAGGGAGTAAGATAAAAGGTATTAGAGAAGAAGGTATATATACGAATAGGTCTAGTAATCTTAATAATCCTATAAGTAGTTTAATAGTTATTATAACGTTATTTTTAATATAAGTATTATCGGGGCCTACTATAGAGGCTATCGGTATTCGTAGTATTAAAAGCGCGGATCGCCTATTAGAAGCTCTTATTAGCTTAGTATTAATTAACTTACTATACGAGGAATTAGAGGCGTAAGTCGTTTAAACGGAAGCCTAGATAGCTTAAGTAGAAACTTAGATAGTTTAATTAGAGGTATACGGATTACCTAGTTCGGAAGTATACGAAGTACTTAAATTAATTAACTCGTTTATAACGAGGAATAGAACTCTAGAAGGAGTTAGGTTATTTAATTTAAAAGCTAATAAAAACTTTAAAAAAAAGTAATTTAATTAATTATTAACGGTAATACGCTACGAAATAGTAATTTAGGGTACTAATAGACTTTTATTAATTAGATAATAAGAGTAAGCTAAACGAAGCTCTCGTAGAGTCTAAAGTAGGGTTTCCACGCTCGTGATATAGTTACGTGCTCATGACCTCTTAGGTCCTACGGGTCTTACCCCGTAATAACTATAAAGAAGTCTTAATTATCTTAAAAACCTTTACTATTAAAATAAAAACCCTATTAATATAAGTAAAATAGAATAATAGAATAGATATTAGTATTAAAATAATTAGTAAATATTACTAAAAAAAGTATTCGATTAGAATTTACTATTATATATTTACTAGAATAAAATAGTATAATTAAATTTAAGTTTAGAATAATTTTTATATAAACTTAATTAATAATAATTAATAGAAATATACTTTAGGAGTTTTAACTTTAAATATTATATATTTATATAGATTTAATTAATAATATAATAAATAAAATTATAGTAGAAAGTAAAATACTACCCGAAGTATATAAATTATAAATCTATTATTACTAATTTTAACTATTACTATTAGATTTTATCGGTAAAATAGTACTATTTTATATTAAATTAAAATTAAATTAATTACGAATTTTAAGAAATAAAATAGTAGTAAGAGTTATTAAGAATATTAGAGGAAAAGTAAAAACTAGAAGCGAATTAAAATTTTTTATAGGATTCTAAAGATATTATTTATATAAAATAGCTTTAGAATTAATAAAAAAAATTATAATTAATAGAAATATAAAATTCTATAAAAACTCTAAACTATTAACTTTATAAAAGTAATAAAAACCTTATATATACTTAGAATATTTATACCTCGATATAAACTAATACTAATTTTAAAAGTAGTTAATTTATTTATTTATTAAGTAAAAGTAGAAGATAAAAATAAAGAAAATAATAATATAATAACTAATAATAAGTAACTAAATTAATATAAGAATAACCTTTTTAGTAAAGTATTTATTATAAATTAGAACTTAGAAGTATTTAATATATTAGATAAAGTATTTACTAATTTCTATATAAATAAAAACCGATTTAAATTAACTAAACTATTATATAGTAATAATAGGCCTAGGTCGTAAATACTAGTTAAAAGCGTATAATATTAAACTAAAAATACTAACCGATTAAAGAATATTCTATTTCTAAAATAACTTTAAAAATATAAATACTATTAATAGTAAAATAGTATATAAAGTTAAATATAATATTAATAGTAAAATTATTAAATATAAAATACGAATAGTAGTAAGAGGTTTTTAATAATAAGTAAAAGAGAATTTTAATAATTACTATATAAGTATAATAAAATTAGTATTATAGAGAATTCTCCTAATTATAATAATAATAACCTTAAAGTAAAAGAAAATAAAAATAAATATAATCGGGGTATACTTTTTAAAAGGCTTCTACTATATAATCTATATACTAATACTTTTTTAAATCTATAAGTATATAATAAAGAATATTATAAAAGTAAAGAAGTATAGATATTATAAAGATTAGAAGATTATAGAAGTAAAAATATTACTTTATAATTTAAAATAAGTTAATTTCGAGTAATAATAGAAATTATAATTTACTCTAAAAAATATAAGGTTTCGCCTAAGTTTATACGATTCTACTATATATACTAATACTAGCTCTAATTCTTTTATTAATAAAGGATTAGTTATTATTAATACTTATATCGACGATTTTATTATAACTATTTTAAATAAATAAAGCCTAGAGGCTTTAGCTAAAGACTTATACTAGCGAGTTATCGAAATTAAATTAATAAGTATTTTAAAATAATACTTAAGTATATATATTATTAACCGGTTAAATAATACTACGAGTTTTATCTAGGATAAATACTAGGATAATATAATCGAGTAATATAATATAATCGATTTTAATTTTATTTAATTATAGTAAGTAAACCCCTATAGGAATATACCCCCTAACGAATAGCCGTAACCTTACTCTTATATCTACTTACCTTTACTATTTTAAATACTTCTTTTTATATACGATAAGTAGTATAAAATAGATAATTTTATTATTATTTAATTAATTTTAATTTTAGTTTTCTTCTAATACTAATTTTATTATATAATAGTACTAGAAAAAAGTAAGATTTAAGTAGTAATTACCGATTTTCGTATAGTAATAAGCCCTAATTTTTAATCGATTACTCGAAGATAAAGCTTTTTAAATAAAAATAAAAGAAGAAGAAAAAGCTATATAAAAAGTAAAAATATTAGTAATTTATAGAAAAATTAAGTTTATAAAATTAGTATAATATAAATATAAAATAAATTTTAAAATATTTAATTAAGTAAATTTTTCGATAATATAAATTATCTACTAGTTAATCTACTTTTCTATTATATTCGTTAGCCTTTTATAGGTATTTAATTCCTTTTAGTAGTAATTAAAATACGTTATTTAAAGCTATTCGTGGGGGCTATTCGATAGGGGATACGTTCTTATAGGGGTATAGTTACTATATTAGGGCTAGAAGTAATATAGAAATTAGTAAACCTAGAGTTAAAAAGCGATATTATAGATAATAAATCGGCTATTTTATTTTAATTAATACTAGGGTTAATTTAATATACTACTAATATAATTAGATTTAATATTATATATAATATAAATATCCTAATTATAGGTATAAAATAACTTAAAATAGACTATTTTAAGTATAAAAACTATATTAAAATATAGAAAAAAATCGAAATATCTAAATATTACTTATAATTTAGAAATTAATTATATTAATAATAATTTAAAGTTATATAAATACTATAATACTAATTTCGGAGTAATAGGTTTAAGAAATACGAGTAGATAAGTTATAATAATAACTAAAAGAACTATTAGTTAAGCTATTAGGAAATAAAAAATAGTTATTATATCGACTAATAAAATAGAATATATAATACTATTTTCTATTAATTATAAAATAGTATAAATACGAAATTTTCTAACTTAAAAATAAAGTTATTACTAAAAAAGAGACTTATTTATATATATACTAATAGTAAAATAATTATAAAAATAGCTTTAAATTTAAAAGTTATAAACTAAATTACTTATATATATAAGTACTATTACTTTATTAAATAAGAAATAGTAGATTAATATATTATAATTAAATTTATATTAAGAATAGAATAAATAGTAGATAAATTAATAAAATACTTAAGAAATTATTTTAAAAAATTTCGTAAAATACCTAAAAATAGAAATAGTAATTAAAGTATTTATAAAAAAAGAATAATTACTTAGAAAAAGATTAAATAATAAATTAGTATCGGGAAATATAAAAAGTAAATATATTAGAATAGTTTTACGATATTATATCGAAAACTAATTCTAAAAAGGAGTATAAAAATATTATAAGTAAGAATTAACTTAAGAAGATACTATAGTATTAATTAGGGATAACTAGTAATAGTTAGGCCCTATTAATAGTTATAGTAGGCCTCTTAAGTAGATATTTACCGTAATTAAAGAGTTTTATAGAATTAATTAAGTAAGTAAAAATTAATATTTATAATATTAGGGTAAAAAGTATTACGTATAACCCTATATTACCCTAAAGAAAGCTTTAAAATTCCTATATTATATAACTATAACCTCTTAGGTCCTACTATAATATAACCCCCTATAGTATAAACCCCCTATAGGTTAGTAAACCAGCTTCTTCCTCTTTAATTGAGAACCCCTACTTATATTACTTCTAGTTTAGTATAGAATTATATTATACCTTTAAAATAGGTTTATTTTAATTAGAAATATATAAAAGTTAATCTATTATATTATTATTATAAAATAACGCCTATTAGAAGACTTCTAGTCCGAATTATAGATCTTTCTATATAAGTTTTATAAAACTAATTTTACTACGAAATATAACTACCTTTACTTTTCGAGTATCTTCTTCTCGTACTTTTATTATAGCTTTTAAACTTCTTCTTCTATTTATTCTATAGAAAGTATTCATACTATTTATATACTTTTTCGGCTTATTTTAATATATTTAATATAGTTCTTTAGTACTTTTTTAGTTATAATCCTCTTATAAGCTATAGTATTAACTTTATAGTTTTTAGTATACGAAATAGTATTATAAAGGGCTTCTTTTCGCCTTATTATAAGCTATAAAACTTCGATATCTTAGTAAAGCTATTTTAGGGGTTTTAATAGTATCTTTAGCTACGTTTTTTCTAAAAATAACTATAGTACTTTATACTAATAATCGATAACCTTCTAAAAGTAAAATAGTACTAATCTATAGTTTTACTATATTTTATTGATATTTAGTTAAATTAAAATTTATATACTATATAAAATCTCTAAGAACTAGTATTAAGTAATTCGATTAATACTTAGAAAAACTCGCTTTTATACTTCTTTACGATATAGCTACTAGAGAGTCCTAAAAATACTAATATCGAGAGGCTAAAGTATATAAATTAAATAAGTAAGTAATACTAGTAGTATAATAATAATATTTTTATAGTATTTAATAAACTCTATTAAATAATAAGATATATAGTTATCGAAGAGAAGAAGATAATATTTACTAATAATACGGCTTTTTATATATTTATTAAAGTACTTTAGCTATTTAATAATAAACTCGATATTAGTCTAGCTATTTAGCGAGTATACGAAAAAGGTATTTTAAATAAAGAATAGTAATATTTATTTAAATATAATAAATTAGCTTTTAAAAATAATTATAAGAGGTAATACGAAATCTTTAGTATTAATTTACTTAATAGTAGTAATAAAATCTCGGTTACTAGTTTAAACTATTATAAATTATATTTTATAAAGAATAATTAATAAAAATATAACTTAATTAGTATTTTTTTATTTTAATAAAATAGCTTTTCTATACTTTTTTTAAGTTTATAATACCGAGAAAATACTTTTTTTCGTCTATATTATAAATATCGGTATTAGGAATACTATATTTTATTTTTAGTTTAGAAATAAAATCGAAAAACGAGTATAAGATAATCTCTTTAGTAGTATTTTTTAATATTTATACGGAGGTACTATTTAAAAGTATCGCCCCCCCCCCTATTATCTAGATTATATATAGTAGCTGGCCTATAGTACGAATATTCTAATTTAAGAAGATTATAGTATACCTATTTTTCTATATACCTACGTCTAAACTATCTAATTAATTCGTATTTATAATCTCCTTTTAGATATTATCCGGATAGTATTCGAAGAGGTCTTCTTCTTCTAATATATTTTCTTCCGATATATTTTTAACTATTTTTAGATAATATAGAAGCCTAATATAGTTATAATAGAACTTCTACTAAGATTCTTTATACTTATTACTACTATTAAATTAGATTACTTCCGATATTACGTAAAGTAAATATTCTATAAGCTTCTAGAGGCTTTTATAAGCTAAATTATACTAAATTCGTATCTATTTAGCTCTAGTTTTATCTCGTATTCTTAGTACCCTTTTCTCTATAATTATCTTCTTTATTATAAACTATATTAGTTCTATAGGATTTAAATCTAGTAAATTTCTAGGCTAAAAAAGCTTTATAATATAGTTAGTCTTATAGATATAAAACTAATTATAATAAAAATAAGAAAAAGCTTTATCTTTTTAAATAATAGTATTTAGATAATCTTTTTCGTACTACTATACGAATAGTATTAGTTTAAAAAGAAAGATCTTTTATTAATATCGCTACTAATCGATACCTTTTTTAGATATATATATAAGTTTACTATTTACTTAATTCTAATATTATAAAGCTTTTCGGCTAGGCTTCTTATATATCGTATTATAGTAAGAAGCTTTATCTTTTATATACTACTTTTCCTCTTATATAACCTTTATAACCGGTTTAAGTATTTTATTAATAACTTAGATCTTAATATCGGCTTACTCGTATATAATTTTCGTCTCGGGTTTAAATATATAGTAAAGACTTTTCTTATACTAAGAAAAATAAACCTAAAATTAGAACTATTTATATAAAATATATATTAGTAAATAATTAAATAATTAGAAAAAATAAAATACTAATTTCTATAAAACTTTTCTACTATCTCCGGATATAATTATTTTTAAATACTTTATTTAACTACTACTAAAAACGGATACTACTATAATAATAATTAAAAAGTACTAAAATCTTATTACTCTAGATAACTTTTTTCTAATTTTTAAAAATCTAGTACTACTATTCTAAGTATTAAACGAGTTATACTACTTTCTAGGCTTCGTTTAGACTTAGTTTATAGGTCGGCTTAGTCTTTTAGAAACTAGCTTTTTTTAATATCCGTAGTACTATAGATAAACTAATAAATATACTTTCTAACCGAAGATCGTTAGTAATCTTATTATATAACTTCTCTTACGCGTATTTATTTATTAATACTAAAGCTTCTACTTTATTAGTTAGTTCTAATATAATCTTCGCCGGCTAACTACTATATAACTTAGTAATAAAAAAGTAATCTTCTAGTAGTTTTAGGGGGTCTTAGTTAGCTTCGATTATACGGTTATAAGCCTTATTAATTATAGTTTTCGATAAACCGGTATATTCTATAATAATATTATAAGTAAACCTTAGGGCTTTAGATATATAAGCTATAGCCCTAGTAGAGATATTATATTCTATTATTTTACTAATAAACTAGTATATTATTAAAAGATAGAAGCTAGAACCTAATTACTAGTTTATTTAAATTTTATACGGTAGTAGAAGCTAGCTATACTAGCTATACTAGCCGTACTAGCTATTATACTATCTAATAATAGGGGGGGGGGGCGATACTTTAAATAGCACCTCCGTACTAAAGTATAGTATTAGTAGAATTCGAGGTCTTTATAATAGTATAAAAATTTAAAATACTACGAACTATTAAGAATATAATTATCTCTATATATAGTAAAATATCCGGTAATAAACCTCGTAAATACTTTATATAAAAATAGCTACCCCTAGTTAAGAAGCTAAAAATATATTTACTTTAAATTAGTTTCTTCTACTATCGTTAGAATTTATTAGGCTTTTTATCGGTTTTAAGGTAATTTACTACTATTTATTCGATAATTAAAAATAGTACTCGAAATACTAAATTAGTAAATAATCGCTCGTTAATTAGGGTTTTCTATATTTCGATATATAGCTAATATAGCCTAAATTAGTACTTTATTTAACGCTATTAGTAATAAAACTAGTATTAATTAAAAAAGAAATTTATAGTAGACCTAAGAATACTCCTTTTATTATATATTAAGTACTTAAGTAGTTATAAGATTCGTATAAAGTAATAAGGATATATAAGTTAAAGTATATCGTATACGGGGTAAATTAGCTAACCTATAGGGGGTTTATACTATAAGTAGTTATATTATAGTAGATACTATAATACTAATTTTAGAGTACTAGATTTAAGAAATACGAGCGGATAGGTCGTAATAATAGCTAGAAGAGCTATTAGCTAGGCTACTATAAAATAAAAGATAATTACTATATCGACTAGCGAAATAGAATCTATAGTATTATCTTTTATCGGTTACGAAATAGAATAAATACGAAATTTTCTAAACGACTTAAAGATAAAGTTATTATTAAAAAGGAGATTTAACTATATATATACTAATAGCGAAATAATTATAAAAATAGCCTCGAATCCGGAAACTATAAACTAAACTACTTATATATAAGTACTACTATTTTATTAAATAAAAAGTAGTAAATTAATATACTATAATTAAATTTATACTAAAAATAGAATAAATAGTAAATAAATTAATAGAATATCTAAGAAAAAAAAGGGTTTAAAATATTTATAAAATATTTAAAAATAAAAATAGTAATTAAAATATTTCTAAGAAAAGAATAAATACCCGGAAAAGGATTAAATAATAGGTTAGTATTAAGGAATATAAAAAGTAAATATATCGGAATAGTTTTATAATATTATATTAAAAGCTAATTCTAAAAAAATATATAAAAATATTATAAATAAAAAGTAATTTAAGAGGATATTATAGTATTAATTAAAAATAACTAGTAATAGCTAGGCTTTACTAATAGTTATAGTAGGCCTCCTAAGTAGATATCTATTATAATTAAAGAATTTTAGAGAATTAATTAAATAAGTAAAAATTAATATTCGTAATATTAGGGTAAAAGTATTACGTATAACCCTATATTACCCTA